>JAUMHH010231771.1:0-11643 GCA_032359455.1 Chlamys rubida
GTAGGTATAGTATTCTGTACCTATACATGATACAGACGTGTATAATTTGTAGGTATAGTATTCTGTACCTATACATGTTACAGACGTGTATAATTTGTAGGTATTGAAAAGTTACAGACGTGGGATGGGAACAGACCTATGCATACTTTCCCTTCAAATGGTTGAACTGGTTTGATATAAACTTCAAGTGATATCCAGAAGATAACAGATGAATTAGGTCAATGAACTGCTAAGACAAGCGATGAACGCATTAGTCTAGACGTTTTATTTGATCGATACGTGTGTATACTGGTATGGGTACAACCTTTGTTTGTAAACATGAGAACTGCTGGGACAATGTCGTCTAGCTATAGAAGTGCCTGAATAGTTACACATCAATAAACGAACGTGACTTAGCATAACGTTTTTTTAATCGCTTGGGTAATTAAATAACTGTCACATCTGTATGTATTTCGATGGTCCCATCATTTTGTACATGTTGAGACTAATAATTTATCGAGTAAATATAGTCTAGTCAAAGCTGTGCGTAACTGCTAATGACTGTACTAATTCTATAAGTGTGTATCTGTAATAGATTTAAGGTAATATGCTACTGTAGAAAACAATACTGTGATGTAAGATTTATCTCCCTTAAACGTTGTGTCTTTGTGTCATTGAATATTGTGTATACAATTCATATATGTCATATATTCTTGTGTACCTTTTTGAATGTATCATTGATTATCGTGTACTTTAGGAATGTGTCATCAGTAAAGTCCTGAATACTGTATGTCCTATTTTTATATTTGGTTTGTTTATGGGTTTTACTGTGAACCTCTTTTAAAAGGGAAAAGCTTTTCAAAGAAAGGCAACATGTGTCTTTAATAAAATTCTATTTGACTTTAAGAAGTAGGAGGTGTCCGGCGACAGGTTTTGTATATGTATTTATTGTAATTACTTGTATTTGCACTTATCTTTCCTATCTATTTTCTGTTGTTGTTTTTCTTATTTGTTCACTTTTAATTATTTACCTTATAACACTTCCTCCCTTTGTTATCCAGGTGTTGTGTATTTGTTATCTATACCGTTCTTGAATCAATGGAACCCTCCCCATAATCTTTAAGTCGTCACGAATGGTCTAATGAATTAAGTGATCATCGCCCGTCGTTCGTCACTGTCCATTGCCGACTTTGCATTAAAACTAACTACTTGTCCAGAACAGCTGAAGAGATTTTGAGCAACTTGATTTTGTATGGATCTGGTCAAGGAGATTTTTACCTTATTTTTTTTCATAAATAAAGGGCTCGACACTCTTAGGGATCGAAGGATCGCCTCATTAGTGAAAATGTGGGGTTTCAAATGCCTTTTGAAAAAGTATAACGGAGCGAGTATTAATCAAAGCTAAGAATCACCCATGTACCAATGAGCTCATACTCATACCTAGCAAGGTTCACGGAAAGATGTTTCGATTTAAAAAAAAACAGACAAGAAATGAACAAAATTTCAGTAAATAAAAAGATAAATAGATTCATGATTTTTTCACATTTTTTATCACCGGTGCAAAATAAAATCGACGGATGATGTTGCACCTAAATAGTTAATACATGCACATTATATGCAGATCTTTGTTATCACAGAATGATGCAAAGTAATCCGTGACTGCCGTAACAACGGTAAAAAATGTCGTAAAGCTGACACTATACTTTTAACCCTGTGATCATTGATAAAAAACACTCAAAAATATTCGAGAAACATAAATCACCTTGCATTTCTTGGAAAGTACGTTGTATTTTTCTGTCCCAGTAAGGTCAATAGGAGATTCATAATTAACAAGAGACGACAACACCTCTCACGTGCCAATTATAACAAACCATTGTGTCGACATCAAACCTTTCCAACGACAACAATTATAGTAACCGACAAAATACTTTTTTTTATTATTCTACAATTAATCACAGTAATAGCATGAATAACGATTGAATTCCTATAAATCTATGTCAGGTTGTGTTTGATTGGTTGTATGGATAGATTATTATATATTCATGTTCATATCGATCTGCGCACAAACAAGTAAATCAATGATCACTGGTACGGTGTTATTCCAACCAACGTCTGTTATAACTTTTATATTAATTTTAATCTCGGAAATGGAATTCTGTTGTTTCCATGCAATATAAATTGAGAACAATAAATAATAGTTCGATCAATTAGACTCCTAAATAAAAGATGCTGGTCACCAGTTTGTCGGGAGTAAATAAAGGACTACTATGTATTTTACCAACGTTACACACGGACTTTCAGGGATCTACGTGACAGCTGCTACATAGACCAACATAGTAACATTCATATTCATAGGAGGATGGACGGAGGTGCACGAATGAGAGAGGGAAGAATGAAAGGACGAGGAGGATAGAAATTGCAAGAGGGAGTGGGAAGGGAGAAGGAGGGACTAGTAAGTAGGAGAAGGGGGAGAGGAAAGAAAAGGAAGGTAAAGCGAGGAGGAGAAGAGAGAGGGAAGTAGGGAAAAGGGAAGAAGGGACGGAGAAAGAGAGAGAGAGAGAGGGAGTGGGTATAGAGAAAGCAAGGAGGAGGAGATAAAGAGCGAGAGACAGGAGGAGGTGGAAAGTGAGTGAGAGAATGGAGAGAGGGAGGGCGGAGGAAGAGGAGGAAGAGAAGGAGAAACAAGAAAGAGAGTAAGGGAAAGGGGAGGAGAGAGAGAGAAGTAGGGAAATGGAGGAGGGATGGAGAAAAAGAAGGAGAGGGTGAGGAAGGAGGAAGAAAGGCACAAGAGAAGAAAACAGGAGGGAAAGGAGAAGATAACATGCTTCCATGCTTAATTATTCATGCTAGGTTTCCACAGGTGAGCTGTAAGAACGCAGTTCGCCAATGTTAATAATAACTAGGCAATCTACTTGTTTTGGTGAAAGGTTGAGTTAAAAATTGTTCGGTCTTTATAAATACATGCATGTGTAATCAATACAAATTCTGTACCAATGAACACAAACCCGCTGTTGTTCCATTATATTCAGCTTTATAAAAAAACAATACTATGAATATTTCATGTGTGTTTGAAGTTGGTGAATTTAACACATAAATCAAATTTGTTTTGTCTCGTATCAAATCATGTAACAGCATGCGAGTACAGAGTTTGAATTAAATACATCTCCACGTAGATTTACTCAAGTCCCTTTAATTATCGCTATAATTACTTATGAGCAAATGATACATCTTAGAACGTTGTAACCCTTGTTCCGGTTGCTGTGTTCCCCGATGTCTCAGTTGTATCAAACTTAAGTCTAAGTCTAAATACAAGTTACACCTAATCTAGTGTTATCAGGTTTGTAGGGATGGTATGGAATGTGGGAATCTTCAACAGATAAGATATACACACTTTGTTTGAGACGACGGTATAAGTAGTATCCTATAACTAACTACTTAAGGTAGAACTCGTATTCAATGTGAAAGATAGCACTGTTGTCCGTTATGCAATGTCAAAGACTACACGTTGTCCCTGTTTCCATGTTAAATATTACACGCCTGTCTCTCCACCGATGTCAAGACTACGCGCTTGTCCCCCATACCATGTCCAATAGTACACACTTGTCCCTCTTTCCATATCAAAGACAACACACTTGCCCTTCCTTCCATGTCAATGACAATCCGCATGTCCCTCCTTTCATGTCTAAGAGTACACACGTGCCCTTCCTTCATTGTTAAAGATCACACGCTTGTCCGTTCTTCAAAGTCACGAGACACGATGGATGATGCAGCAACAACATGGCAACAGGCTGTTATTCCAATCAGCGCCAGCAAGAGCCAACCTGCCCCTCCTTTTATGTCTAAGACTTTACTCCTGTCCCTCCTTACATGTCTAAGACTTTACTCCTGTTCCTCCTTTCATGTCTAAGACTTTACTTCTGTTCCTCCTTTCATGTCTAAGACTTTACTCCTGTCCTTCCTTTCATGTCTAAGACTTTACTCCTGTCCCTCCTTACATGTCTAAGACTGTACTCCTGTTCCTCCTTTCATGTCAAAGACTGTACTCCTGTCCCTCCTTTCATGTCTAAGACTTTACTCCTGTCCCTCCGTACATGTCTAAGACGTTACTCCTGTCCCTCCTTACATGTCTAAGACTTTACTCCTGTCCCTCCTTACATGTTTAAGACTTTACTCCTGTCCCTCCTTACATGTCTAAGACTTTACTCCTGTCCCTCCTTTCATGTCTAAGACTGTACTCCTGTCCCTCCTTTCATGTCTAAGACTTTACTCCTGTCCCTCCTTTTATGTCTAAGACTTTACTCCTGTCCCTCCTTTTATGTCTAAGACTGTACTCCTGTCCCTCCTTTCATGTCTAAGACTTTACTTCTGCCCCTCCTTACATGTCTAAGACTTTACTCCCATCCCTCCTTTTATGTCTAAGCCTTTTCTCCTGTCCTTCCTTTCATGTTTAAGACTGTTCTCCTGTCCCTCCTTACATGTCTAAGCCTTTACTCCTGTCCTTCCTTTCATGTTTAAGACTGTTCTCCTATCCCTCCTTACATGTCTAAGACGTTACTCCTGTCCTTCCTTTCATGTTTAAGACTTTACTCCTGTTCTTCCTTTCATGTCTAAGACTTTACTCCCATCCCTCCTTTTATGTCTAAGACTTTACTCCTGTCCTTCCTTTCATGTTTAAGACTGTACTCCTGTCCCTCCTTACATGTCTAAGACTTTACTCCTGTCCTTCCTTTCATGTTTAAGACTTTACTCCTGTCCTTCCTTTCATGTTTAAGACTTTACTCCTGTCCCCCCTTTTATGTCAAAGACTGTATTCCTGTCCCTCCTTTCATGTTTCAAGACTTTACTCCTGTCCCTCCTTTCATGTCTAATACTTTACTCCTGTCCCTCCTTTTATGTCAAAGACTTTACTCCTGTCCCTCCTTTTATGTCTAATACTTTACTCCTGTCCCTCCTTTTATGTCTAAGACTTTACTCCTGTCCCTCCTTTTATGTCTAAGACTTTACTCCTGTCCCTCCTTTTATGTCAAAGACTTTACTCCTGTCCCTCCTTACATGTCTAAGACTTTACTCCTGTTCCTCCTTTCATGTCTAAGACTTTACTCCTGTCCCTCCTTACATGTCTAAGACTTTACTCCTGTTCCTCCTTTCATGTCTAAGACTTTACTTCTGTTCCTCCTTTCATGTCTAAGACTTTACTCCTGTCCTTCCTTTCATGTCTAAGACTTTACTCCTGTCCCTCCTTACATGTCTAAGACTGTACTCCTGTTCCTCCTTTCATGTCAAAGACTGTACTCCTGTCCCTCCTTTCATGTCTAAGACTTTACTCCTGTCCCTCCGTACATGTCTAAGACGTTACTCCTGTCCCTCCTTACATGTCTAAGACTTTACTCCTGTCCCTCCTTTTATGTCTAAGACTTTACTCCTATCCCTCCTTACATGTCTAAGACGTTACTCCTGTCCCTCCTTACATGTCAAGATTTGGCTGTGTATATATCCAACACGGAAATAGACTTATTTTAAGTTATATTTACTTATATTTATAAGTGTTAAAAACCACAGGCACTTGATATTAGCTAGCATACACATCGTCGGTCTGTTATTCAGTGTATCATGTGTAAGTATAGGGGTATATGATTTTTAGTAGATGGTGTAGAATTTATTTCAGAAGCGGGCTTGTTGTAATTTTGACCTCAAATTTTACACGCGAGAGTCAAACTTCCATATATCTCATACCTACATAATGTTTGAACTCTTTTTCTCTCGCCACTTACCCTGGACTTTGAGAAAGTGTAAGATGTTCTAGTGGTATATTTGAACATTAAAACCGTTTACAAAATATTCACAGCATCTTTTCACCGATTGAGATCATATCAGTTTCCGACTGTATGTTAGTGATATATATTATTCTCCTGACAAAACGACAATGTTCTTGACACACTCAAGGTATAAATAAGTACCTGAGATATCTACAGATACAGAAAGTAACGAATGAATGAACGAATATGAGAAATATTCTTACAATATATACTGAGAGACCTATGTTTTGACAAAAAACATCTTTCATCCCCGAAGTTTCGCTTTAATTTCTTGTACTACTTCGCAGCAGTGTTTCATCAGGGATGTAATATAAAGTCTTAGTATGTAATGTAGTGAATCGTACTGTTATATTTATACGTTTCTGAGGATATCGCCGAGATTGTATCTACATAACAAAACTATGTATAAACATGTCATCGGCTCCGCGCATCCATGAAATTTACACCATCACTGATATACATGTATGTACATAGTATCTACTCGAACTTTGACCCTGTGAAGAAGAGGTCAAAGATCTGCCCAATCATATCTTGTCGCTCGCCCAGACAGCTGTATGTCAACTATATAGTTCTGAGAAGAAGGCTGGTTAAGACAGTTGGTTTCGTTACCTGAACATGTTTTAACCGAGAGAATGTAACAGATGGAAAGATAACATATCTAGAAGGGCTTTGCTCAGCTGATCAAAGTCGACACCTGTCGAGTGAGTCTTGAACCAGTGTATACATGACAGGTAATATTTACCTGTAGGTCCTAGATTTTGTTGTATCGTACAAACCGCGTAATATCACGTCACTGCGTGACATTTTGTTTAAATTATTTATAAAAAGTAACATGTTTGTCTAAACATGTATCAAATCTTTGCGTGACATTCAAAAGCGGCATTTAAAATATATAGTACAGCGAACGCTGTAGTAATAACACCATTGGTTTTATCACACAATTTCAAAATACAAATTTTGAACAAGTTTCTACAAAAATATCAGCATATTGTGTGTATATTATTTGAAGTTGGTGCTATGAATTTATTACATGCTCCATTTGTTGACATTTTTATTATTTACGACATTATCGTGTATAATTTGTTTACATTGATCTTTCATAAAGCTTGTGATAATAAATAGATACCGCAGTTATTTTTAGGGTTTTAAATGTCTATGTTTAATTATATTTACCGTAAAATGACCGCGACGTATAATGTCATGCAATGCACATGACTTAGAGGGGGGTATATATACAGTATACATTTTTATTTGAACATTTATAATTAGTCTCAAATGCTAATTTGCATCGTTAATACACAGACCGTGTATTTATAATTTGACATTTATATGACGTAGATAATTGATTATAAATTACGACGATATTAGCTATTACACTGATCCATCCTGGGGCGAGCTATTTGTACACTTGCCAATATCTCGGGTCTGACCAGTGGGTGTGTTTCAGTGTCGGGGATTTGACAGTTCCAGCGATAAAGATTAAGATCTGCTAATTAGACTGAAGATGGTATCACGGTGTCTGGGTGTTAAGATGACAGGGCTCGACTTCACTGATAACAACCCTTATCACAAACAAGTATAGGTATATCAGCAGCCATACGCGGTCATCTAAAGCTTGACCAATTAAGGCCGCGTGCTTCTTTAATCTAATTCCGTGCTTTAAACAAGTAATTCAGGTAGGACCTCGGCTGACTTGTCTAACACACCAAATGGTGTTACATATACTTAATTTAACGAGACAAGAAAAAACTAGAAATACCTCGGGGCAAGTAAATCGTGTTCTTCACGCATTCATTAGTCGGATATAGAAAATACATTCATATCTATAGTCGGATATAGAAAATACATTCATATCTATTCTAAATATAATACAACAAAGATCAAACATTTTAACTGCTACTCAAATGGGTTTGTTCAGCCACAATGTAATAAACAGTTCACTTTAATTAACATAACTAAAAATAAACAGTACGGAATCAACTTTATCAACTCCAATTATAACTGGGCCGATCAAGGCAAAATAATGATTAATATTAAAAATTACTCCAATTACTAATCGGAACATTGCTGACATTTGTGTGACACTAAGAAAACTATTACACTGAGATAACTGAAACAAAATGGCATCAGTTGGACACAGTATTGTGTAACTTAGTAATTGAGAGTGTAAGCCAGTCTACGACGAACATAATGTAGATCGTAAATGTAGCGGACTAGCCAGCGTCGTTGTGTGGTCTGCAGGTGTGGTCAGCCGAGATAATACGATACCCTCATTATAAATCCATCGCCATGTCTTAACCTACTGGTCAAGCTGGTCGTCACGTCATGAAACAGTTTGGTCATTAAAACGGTTGTAAATGTATCACCAAGCCGTGTCAGTGAAGAGTGTGTTATTCCTGTGGTCGACTCGAGAACGCACGACCATATAAAACTCTACCACTTCTAGCGTTAATTTCATTTAAAAGTCGACACAAAATCTGCAGCAAATGAGTTAAAATTAAATGAAGTTATTTACATAGTTCACTATAAGTGTGTGCACACGTTTGCGAATAGACAATGTTATAAGTATTCCCGTCCGAGGTATTCCGGTTTAGAGCCTTACAACTCTCTCCTGTTTCTGTTCCAAATTAATTTTTGAGCTGTCAAAAAAAACATGATTCGACTTTGGAATGAACCACATTTACCAGGAAAGGGGGACAAACTATAACCTGTTCAACTCGGACGCTTCAACTAATCAATAGGGGTATGCTACCATTGTAAGGTTAGTAGTGATTTATTACGCAGTTGAATGTGTTACACCATGTTTGACTGTTGATGTAGTTCTTGACATGGACGGTCTTTGATAATTTAGCGTCATTTACGTTGAATGTTTCTCGTTACCTATGATCGATACTTTCACAAACCAATAGTCTACTCAGTCCGTTTGGTGGTGAGTAATCGCTGAACACGTGTTACTATCCGGATTGAAGTGGGTACTGCTGCTGCTTTCCCGGGCTGTCGCCACTGTGTAACAGCACACAGGTAACACGTGGTCAGCCCGACAGTGTACCCATTGTATCCAGTTGTAATAGCCCGTACTGAAAACAAAGATGTACTCGACTGCACGGGGATAGCTGATATCACCAGACTCTCACTATATGGCGTGAACGATCAATTTCCCGATATTTTCATGCTGACACCTTCTGTTTATTCTTTGCAACAGAGTCAAGAGGTCATCGATATCATCATCAATATAAAAACAATATTAGCAGTCATCGAGTGTGGGATGAAATGCGAGACTGTAATAAGCTCACACGAGTTGCCTCCCTTCCTTATAGGCATATTACGCCTTTATACATATACATAGATGTATTCTGGACGCAAGCCTCAGGCCTCTATATCCAGCTCCGTTTCCTCAGTTGGCTCTTGGACGTCGCTCCGGCAATGGGGTGTTATAAATTCGTCCTTTTTGGCCTTGTAATCACAATAACACGCACAGTGTTTTAAATGTGGTTTGTTTCATTACTTAGAGACATTATAATCAACACCGACAAATTCACAAAATGTATTAGCCTCAAATTCAATGACAATCACATCGGTATTTAGAACACACAGTTATTATTTTACTCTGTTTTCTTCGTCAAAAGAGACAAGATGTCTGGATTCAAGCGCGGTTTTCGCCCCTGCTTTTATCAAGGATTACATTGAATATTCTAAGGTACGGAGCACGCCTAGTAAATGAATACTGCTGGTCTGAGGCGAGGCTAGGTTCAAACAGCACTAATTACACATGTCAAGCTTTATAACCGCAGATGATAACATCTTTGAGGTAACTTATGACGGTACATTCAATAATTAACTGTATGTTGAAGTACTTCTTTAATGTAATTACATTTCAAGGGAGATGGCTTTATATTTAAAATCTTATTGCCCGTTCCTATTAATATTCCTTTTAACCTGTGTACTTATTATATATGACGTATGAAATAAAATATTGTTTAAACCAACTTCTGGATATATTGTTTGTGTTTTCATTTACCAGGTATAATTATTAATATCTGTTAAGATTTAAGCCAACTTCTATCTTTCGTATTGTTTTTTTTTTTCATCGAGAAAATTTAGTCTCGATCGAACTGTAAATTTAGCTATAGAAGAATAAATATCGCCGTGATATCTTTACAATTAGCCACACAGTCACATTTTGCCAACATCAATATGCATACCATGAATATATGTATAGCAATGTATAAATGACTGTTATCTTTTATGATATACAAAATGGATTAACAATTGATGCAAAGGAATTTCATGGAAGGGAAATATGAAAAAATGCACCCCATCGCCACAGCATCTAAAATTCGTCTATTATATAAACGTACCACAACCCAGGCACCCGTGTTTTGTAAGTCTGAGGTTACAGTTTATTAGCGAGTGTTCATTATTTTGGGTATGATATATTTCATTGACGCATTTAATGCAAGTACATTCATGTAATCTTTTTTTAAAAGACGTCGCAATTTCTAGACGTCCGCGTTATGTGTACTTTGTTTATGACGTCATAACTTTTGACGTCTTAAGTATGTGTACTCCATTTATGACGCCACAAATAAATTTAAATCGCCTGAAGAGCCCCAACATGGGCGAAAGCGCTAGCCGATTATACTAGTCTTCGTGTTTTGTTTTATTTATATTTTTACCGTCACATGGATATTTAAAACTATTTATCGCTATATATATATA
Organism: Chlamys rubida; assembly: GCA_032359455.1. Taxonomy (NCBI): domain Eukaryota; kingdom Metazoa; phylum Mollusca; class Bivalvia; order Pectinida; family Pectinidae; genus Chlamys; species Chlamys rubida. The sequence goes on from JAUMHH010231771.1 coordinate 10,515, forward strand.
TGGATTGAAGCTGGATCATTGAATCTCCTTCCCTCTTAAAAACATGTCGGACATGAGCGAGGCTACTACAATAATATAATATTGCATAACATGTAAATAAGTAATAAAGTAATAAATGAAAAGACCATTTTTATAGAAACTGGACTTTCGGTCTATTATATTATAAAACAAACCACACGACGAATCGTTATAAAAAAATCCATTTTATAAGTCCAAAAGCCAACTACACGGAATCCAGCGAAACAGACACAATTTACGGCTATGTTCTACTTCACTGTGACGTAAATATCCTCCCCGAAAGAGGTCCACACTATATAGTGCAAAATTAACAGCTATTTGGATTTGGTTAATATATACATGACGTGTAAAAAAGTAAATTGGCAAAAATTGATGACAAATTTGAAAAAGTACAAAAAAGTTGATGACACATTTGAAAATTACACAAAAATTGATGACACATTTGAAAAGTACAAAAAAGCTGATGACACATTTGAAAAGTACACAAAACTTGATGACACATTTGAAAATTTCACAAAAATTGATGACTAATTTGAAAAAGTATACAAAAATTGATTAACACATTTGAAAAGTACATAAACATGTTCGCATAATCATATTTAACGATCAGTTTCATAACGGAGGATAACTCAAACGCAATCATGGATACAGAAAACATCAAGTGTAGCATACTTTTTTTTCTCCACGTCCATGTCACTGTACTCTACTAGTCCTTTCTCCCTCGTGTTAAAGTTCTACACACATAGAAAAGCCCCGCTTTCATCTGTATGGTAGATTCAGTTTGGAACAGCAGTGTTGTATGCTTGTTTCTTGTCCGATATCTCGCATAAGTATTTGAATATAGAGATATACTACATGTATACATGACTATTACAAAATGCCATACTTCCCTTTGAACACTTAATGGTACTTATATACATGTATTTGCCCCTCCCCGGACCCCAACCTCCCCATCCAAAAGCCCTTCTAGCAACATATTAGCCCGAGTTTCCTCTGGCCCTAACACAAGGCTTAGACATTTTGACATATACATATGTCTGGTATGGGGCCCCACACCAGACGTCTATATGTCAAAATGTCTAAGTCTGGTGTTAGGGCCAAAGGAAACTCG
>JAUMHH010231782.1:0-11643 GCA_032359455.1 Chlamys rubida
GACGTGATCACCATTGTAGGACTGACGTCATCACTAGTGTAGGACTGACGTGATTACCATTGTAGGACTGACGTGATTACCATTGTAGGACTGACGTGATTACCATTATAGGACTGACGTGATCACTAGTGTAGGACTGACGTCATCATCAGTGTAGGACTGACCTGATCACCAGTGTAGGACTGACGTGATCACTAGTGTAGGACTGACGACATCACTAGTGTAGGACTGACGTGATCACCATTGTAGGACTGACGTCATCACTAGTGTAGGACTGACGTGATTACCATTGTAGGACTGACGTGATCACCATTGTAGGACTGACCTGATCACCAGTGGAGGACTGACGTGATCACCAGTGGAGGACTGACGTCACCACCATTGTAGGACTGACGTGATCACCATTGTAGGACTGACGTGATCACCAGTGTAGGACTGACGTCATCACTAGTGTAGGACTGACGTCATCATCAGTGTAGGACTGACCTAATTACCAGTGGAGGACTGACGTGATCACCAGTGGAGGACTGACCTGATCACCAGTGGAGGACTGACGTGATCACCAGTGTAGAGATAACAGGATTCTGTATACATTGTATATACAATCTCAATGTATTCATATTCATGTAAATATAAATGCCTTTTCTTCAAATATCATTAAGCTTAAAAGCTTTGTTGTTTTTGCATTGTTAGTGTATTAATGCTGGTCAGTTGAGTAAAAATAAAAAATAATGAAATAATGGATTATGAGTAAGGACTAGAGAGGTTATTATCCCTAACTCTGAATGTCATATCTATCATATATGTTTGTATCGATGTTCACCAGGGACCAAACACAACTCGATTGATTCCGGATCTACCGATAGCAACTTGTATGGTTTTGTGTATAGGGTCATCGGTGTGACATTCCGGTATATAGCGGATCGGCCACTTGAAGTAATTCTGACTAGAGTCGTGATGTATGGAGCAGTGTATTCGTAGCTAATGTAGCGTGTTAGGCTGTTCGGCGGAAATCCAATAATGCAGGCTTATAGCCACATATACAGCTTTCTGAACACCGCATCAAGGTGTCTCATCTGGATCAGGCTTCATTTAGCTGGGGCGCCTAACGTGTGATGTCGTATTTTATACTATAGTAGCTACCTCTAATGCTACCGTAGAATACATCCAATAGTATATATATCTAACACATAATCTTAACAAAGCTTCACATGTCTAGTCCACTTGTCTCTTGGACGCTTTATTTAATTGCAAATCTTCGCTGAGTAGGCAAACGAATTTAACAAATGATAGTTGAAAACTTGGAAACGAAGACTACAGAATGATATGCATCTTTCTGTTCCATGCTTTTCATTGCCAAACTTCTTAGCCTCTTCATGGTCTGTCTGCTTACATGCATATTTTTTAAATGAACTGGGTAGTCTGCTAAAGCATGTTCTAGCACATAAATGATTTGACGCCTGACCTCCTCGTCTAGCACCCGGTGTTGACTCACACCCTGCCATCGTTTACGAGTGTAATTCTCTCACCGTACAAGTAACAACCCGTAATAGAGGGCTAGCTAGCAGATAAATAATCACTGTGGAAATCAATGACTTTTAGCCGCACTTGTTGAGGTGAGGCGTGTCAATGTTGGGTTTTCTGAGGTTGCACTGAAATGCTTCCTGGTGAATTTTGGATAAATCGGAAGTCTTGCATGCAGATGCAACTTTTTTGATTGATTCGCCTTTGCTGCTGTTTAATCATTAGGTTCAATTAATATTTCTGGTTCATAATTGGACTATGTGAATGCTTTGAACGGAGGAATTTAATGTTTAAAGGTCATGCACGCATTCTGTTTCTCAAAAAATAAACAAAAATCTTCAGTTGTTTCTTGCTAGCCCGCCTTATGTCTTCCCTACTGTAATATGTACAAAAGGAAATTATGTTCGTAAATGCATTTACGTGTATCCAAGTTCCGATTTTTGTTTTTGATCAAATGTATTGTCATAATGACAGTAAAATGACATATTCCGTCTTCATTCTTATCAATGATCCAATGACACGATCTCGACTTCTACAATCTACAAATAAAGTTATCGCCTTAGGAATAATGCATTGTACTATGAATACCTATATTAGTATTGTAAGAACTGTCATGAATACCTATATTAGTATTGTAAGAACTGTCATGAATACCTATATTAGTATTGTAAAAACTGTCATGAATACCTATATTAGTATTGTAAGAACTGTCATGAATTCCTATATCAATACTGTAAGAACTACCATGAAAATCTATGTTAGCATTTGTTCATCATCATGATTCAGTGTTATCAATTCTAGTAAAACCCAATATAACCTATGTCTAACATGTCTTCCTAACACGACAGTTGCTTGCCAACAGGTAAACATATCGACCGATATATTTCCTGATAACCGAGCTTAAGATGTATGATACCCCAGAAGTGGTAGTTTAGCACAATCAACTTTTTTTCTTTAGATATCCGATCCTACATATATAGTGTGTCAACCGTGGACCCGTCCGTCTAGTTACATATTGTATGTTAATTTGATCGGGAATCGTTCTGTGTGCAAAGTAGGTGGGCATCATCACCGGTATATTGTACACCATCCTATTTTCTTCGCCACAGAGATTATCGTATAGTTGATACTTATATTACAAATATCACAACGATGTTTTGGCTAACTCCTTAATGGTGTCGACAATTTGTTGAAGTAGATGTCCTTATACCAACGCCATGGCAAGAAGACATCTACATATGTATGCAATACTATAATGAGCTGTGGTCGACGGCGGGGCTGTTACTTAGGTTAGGTAACTATGTCATGGCTTTACTCCAGGTTAAAGTACGTTTATTAAGTTAGCTGATGTTTATTAATTTATAAAATGTAGTATGGCTTTGCTTCCGGTTATAGTACGTTTGCGAACTTAGCTGATGGTCATTTACTTATGGTATGGATTTGCTTTAGGTTGTTGTACGTTTGCTTACTTGGTTGATGGTTATTAACTGATGGTATGGCTATTCTTTCGGTTGCTTTACTTTTGTTAACTTAAATGATGGTCATTAACTTACGGTTTGGCTTTTCTTTAGGTTGTTGTACGTTTGCTAACTTAGCTGATGGTCATTAACTTATAGTATTGCTTTGCTCCAGGTCATAGTTTGTTTGTTTGTTTGTTTCGGTTTACGTCCTATTAACAGCTTTGGTCATTTAAGGACGTGCCAGGATTTTGTTCCAGGTCATAGAAAGTGTGTTACCTTAGCTGATGGTCCTAAATCTATGGCGTATGGTATTGTCTTTGTTCCGGATTGCTGTACATACTGTTCCTTAGCTGATGGTCATACAGCTATGACGTATGGTATTGTCTTTGTTCCGGATTGCTGTACATACTGTTCCTTAGCTGATCGTCAACAGCTTATGACATTGGTTTGCTCTGAGTTGTTGTATATTTGTGTTAACTTAGCTGATGGTCATTGATAAATGGCATTGGGTTTTTTCAAGGGTAAAATGCGTTTGTTAACTTCCACTTAGCTGATGGTCGTTGACTGTGGTATTCGCATTGCTCCGGGTTATCGTGCCATTTGTAACTGAACTGGTGGTCATTAGCTTCCGGTAATGGTTTTGTTCCAGCTTGAAGTATCTTTGATAACGTTAGGTGATGGTCCTTAACATAAACGTTTTTGTCTAGTTTTGATGCCAATGACCATTCGGCCTAGGTCTGTGTGTAAACAGTGTTATTATGCCCCTATGACGAATGTGTTCTGTACGACCTGCCAATAGTAATGTCGACATTTGAGCCGTGTGAGTAGATTTTACAATTAATTTTCTGCCAGCAAACTGCTTACTGACGCTGTATTCATTCGGGCGTGATCCGCCAGCATACATCGATCAATAGTCCTCACAAACATACACGTATAGTGATTCATACAGGTCTCTTTTCATTTACGCCCTTTTTTATTTAGAAATGTTTCAACTTGATTTCGTCTTGAGCAAAGATGCTATCAAAGTACACTCTACTTTAGCGTCACAGGTGTGTGTGTATATACATGTAGAAAGAAGAAATGAAATCATATCAACATACTGCCTGCAATAGTACTACAGTGCCAATGTTATTTTGTTAGTACAACATCTGATATCTTGAATGTTGACAATGTTTAACATAATCGTTAGTTCCATAGGTAACTGCTTAAATAGACCGTGATTCCGCAAAAACGGTTCTTCTGTTTGAACGTTCACAGTGTCCAGAACATTGTATGTTTTTATCAAGTTCAATGTACTATCTGACAGAAAATGCTACAGAATACTACACAATTACTGGGAAGTACTCGTGGTTATGATATGGGGGTCACTATATGTCAAAAGGTCTGTTGTAGAAAATGTCCATGTTCAAACGTTTGTTGTTGCTTTTTTCCAAATGTATGATTTATGCAATGCATTTGTTCAAATGTCTGATGTAGCAATGACTTATACCCAAATGCCTGTTGATGCCGATGCAAATATCTGTTGTGGGCAATAGACCATACTCAGAGCTACAATAGACCATATTCAGAGCTATAATAGACCATACTCAGAGCTATAATAGACCACAATGTTTAAATGCAAAACTTGCATTACAATAATATAAACTGAGGCAACTACGAAAACCTTCTTGTGAGTATAGATAACAAGTATAATCACGACCCATTCTTGTATATTATCATTTAGTTGATGCTTTGAATGTAATGTGTGTATAACAACCACTTCCATGCCTTGTAATGCTATACCCTAATAGTTCAACAGGATTTGTCTGAATATTACGTTGTTAAAGTTTAACTCCCACTGCGTACAACAGACAGTTAGGGTATCAGTAATATTACGGGTAAAGTACACAGACATGTCAGTAGTTCATGTGTAAAGTCTGCATGTGTTTATACTACAAGGAGAGGCTATGAAGTCTGTGTCGATGTTTGATCAGTCCCTCCGCGTACAAAGTATATCGGGCACTTTGAATTGCACAAACACGCATGAGCAATGTAATTGCAGGTTTACAATACATTCTCAAAGGCATTTTAAATTTAAACTGATTTGGCCTTAACCCATTTCCATTCAATGGTAACGCGTACCGTGTGTTATAACATATTAAGCAATATAAGATGGTAATAGCTGTAATGTGATAGTCTAATATAATGGTTTGACATTAATATAACAATATCATCCTTATAACAGTGAATTAAGTCTGTAAAAACATCAAATCTTGAGATTATCCTTTGTATTAGGGTCGTAGATTTGAGACGATAATGCATTGTAATAAAATCATTTATATTGTATTGTATTGTATTGTATGATGCATTGTCTTAACAATGTCACTGAGTATCCATTAAGTGGTGAATTGTTATGTTTCCATGTTTAGATATCCTTCAAACATCAAACGTGTTTTTTGTGAAGCAGACAAAAGCGTTTAAGTTCTTTACAATTGAACATACAGTCTGATATTATCCTTGGCCGACAAAATATTAATGTGTTTATCCGTCCTCTTATTTCTATATATAATAAACTTCCCTAATCCCGGCTGTATTTGATACAGAGCAGTACCTTACGTATCTTTTGTATACTTAAATTAAGAACTTATTTACAAATGCACATTAAACGAGATCAGCATGTGTCAACAGTATGTCTGTAACGGTAAACAAAACCTAACCATTTGTATATATTCAGCGACATAGCTCCTTAGTTGCATGGTCGACTTGATTTGCTCTTTATAGTTAATTACAGACTTTAAAACAATATTGGCCGTTTAGGCTCGGAATGTATTATCGTTACTAACGTCTCCTCTTATTTGTAAATGTTGTTTCTAATTGCCGTAGTGGCTGTGTTTCTAGGTTTTAGGTAGGAATTTAAACTTTTATCATCTTCGTCTTTAAGGTTTCACTGCTTGAAGAGTTCAATTATCAATGACGAGCTGGTCTTTTTTTCTGTTTAGACACTGTTTACTCACGACATTTTGTTCAATAACTTTTGATATAGACCCGGTAAGCAGAATCCCATGTTACAGATAAGTCCATAACATCCCCCGACACTTCTGATGTCACTGTGCAGTAGTCTGGCTAAACTTAGTTTCTACTTGCATTTGATACACAACTGGATTTGTTTTCGAGAAAATAACGCTAAACGGTCATTTGGTCCGAAAGTAACCCTATATATTCAAGATTGTCAATCATTTGATCTTTGCACTGAGTCTACCACACGATGGTACAACTGTACGTCCTCCTCCTGGTATCTGTTCGGTTGAAGGATATGTTGGTAAAGAAAAAGATCCCAAGTAAGCTCCAGCATTTTCTTACAAATATGTTGTTCATTTACCTCTGACGAGTTACCTTTCCAGTTTGTTTCCCTTAGGTAAAATATCCCAAAAATAGTATGTGGATATCTGATGGCACGAACTCCATTGAACATTTCACAGAGGTGATCCTATTCACCGTTAGGACCAATATGGACACAGACTATAGACGCGAGTTTTTAGAAGATAATGAGCTTTGGCACCACGCAGCCTCCTGGTATGCTAAATCTTTATCCATATTGATCGCGTCAGTAAAGCATTTTATAAAAATAACTTCATCATCAGACATGTATTTGCCATTGTTAATATATTGATACATTTAGGGAGGACCTCTGGTAACGGCTATGATGTCCGGTTTATTTAGATGATAATAAGCTTTACTTATCCGTGACTGTAAAGGTATCCACGTTAGCATAAATAATGTGGAATCAATCTGTTTTGAAAATTGTATTCCACCTAATATCAAATTTTATATTTATAACAATTCATATATATTTCTCGCCCCCTCCCACCCCCAGCCCCCACCCCATTCCCCCTCCCGAAAACAGGCCGTACGTCTTTAAATTGAATTTTGATTTTGAGACTGTTACTTTCATATAATTATATCAATAGAGTCGATCCTATGGAGGTATGCAGAATACGAACATTTGACGTGTATTTTGCGTACACAGAGGTGGAATAAATACATAAAATGATACATAGCATGGGTTTAAATTGTATTGTGTATGATGTCATCTCAATACTGTATGCTAATAATACCAACTGATTAAATGAGACTTTGACATGCACGGCATTTAATGAATCATGGTTATGTACAATAAAATGTCAAGTAAAAATACTAATTTACATGCATTAGTGAAATTATCGAGAGAATAGTGATACGGTGGCCGGGAGGTAACATTGACCTGAAGGTGGAGCAGATGTACAATGATTAGGACAGAACGCTGACCTCGAGGTGAAGTAGCTGTTCATTGGTCACAAATGTAGGATAGAATGCTGGCCTGGAGGTGGAGTAGTGGTACATTGGTTAGGAGCGAACGCTGGCCTCGAGGTGGAGTTGTGGTACATTGGTTAGGAAAGAACGCTGGCCTCGAGGTGTGTTCATTGGTTAGGAAAGAACGCTTGCATGGAGGTGGAGTAGTGGTACATTGTTAGCAGAGAACGCTGGCCTCGAGGTGGACTAGCTGTTCATTGGTTAGGAGAGAACGCTGGCCTGAAGTTGAGCAATGCTACATTGGTTAGGAGAGAACGCTGGCCATGAAGTGGATTAGGGTTATAATATTTGGGAGAGAACGCTGGCCATGAAGTGGAGTAGGATTATAATATTTGGGAGGGAATGCTGGCCTCGAGGTTGAGAAGTGATACATTGGTTAGGAGAGAACGCTGGTATCGAGGTGGAGAAATGGTAAATCTGTTCGGATTTAAAGCTGTCCTCGAGGTGCAGTTGTGGTACATTGGTTAGAAAGGAACGCTCGACCTCGAAATAGAGTAGTGTTACAATGGTAGGTGGGTGGGGTTGGGGCACTTGCGTCGAGATGGTGTAAGGGCACACCTGTTAGGAGCGAACGCTGGCCTCGAGGTGGAGAGGTGTTATAATGGTTGGGGGGACATTGGATTTGAGAAGGAGTATATGGCAAAGTGACTAGGAGAGAACGCTGGCCTCGAGGTGGAGAAATGTTAATGGTTGGGGGACGCTGGATTTGAGATGGAGTACATGGCAAAGTGACTAGGAGAGAACGCTGGCCTCGAGGTGGAGAAGTGTTAATGGTTGGGGGACGCTGGATTTGAGATGGAGTACATGGCAAAGTGGCTAGGAGAGAACGCTGGCCTCGAGGTGGAGAGGTGTTATAATGGTTGGGGGGACACTGACCTAGCTGAACGATAGGTTACATGTATGTACTGTCTATAATATCGTGAACACTTTAACACCATAGGCTGAATGCGCCTCTTTGAAGAATTTATACATTAGTATACAACAAATTCCCCCAGATTGTTAAATTATTTGAAAAGAAACACTTTATGTATTTTAATTATTGTTCACACGTATGTACACTATACTACAGTAATGTTTGTATACTGTCTTGGGGTTGTGAAAATAAGCTCACGACATCAGAAAAACCCGCATGCACACATAAACCTGGCATAAAAATCATTCCAGTGTAAATTTATTCTTTTAACAATATTTTTAGACTCGTTCATGTCATTAAAAGAATGTATTTGGACAGTAAGATATAGAAATGAGCTATTCCACAGCTGTAAATTCAAATTCACCTTCATGTTGAATGATTTAAACTATCAGCGTAGTAAATCGAGTTTACGTGAAAAGTTATGTAAATTTCACAGTTCGCCCACAGGTAAATTTCTGAAGTCGCCTACAGGTAAGGGACACGTCTAAAGCTTTTAAAGTACTTTTAAATTGCCTTGATGGCTAGCCCAGCTGTACTACCGGTTTTGATGATATCAGCATTTTTGTAACTTTTCGTCGTTGATGACGAATACAGACGTTTAACGCCACATAACGTGTATATATATCATGCTTGTCTATGTTTATGAATGTATTTCGATGGACAGTCAAATCACAGTCTAGAGGTAAAGCTATATTTCCTTAACCCTGTCAATGGGTATAGCCTGGTTTCCTGAAAATCACTCACGACCAAAGACAATATGCTTACTGCCTTGTCTGTAATATTTGTTTGCTTTGTTGTTTTTTATTAAATGAAATTACAGTTGCCTAACTACTAAAGAAGATTTTAAATGCATACCCTACGGTCACACAGTCGTTTCTGAGGAACATTAAATAAAATGAAGTTGGTCATTCCATGAAATATTGAACAAATCTGCATTGTATGATACCTCGCCCCCGTGTATTTTGCACCCAGCCCGGCGTGTTTTTGCCTTGCCACCTTACATCGCGCATCACCTATTGTTTGATTTATGCAAGTTATAGTCTACCTGTGGCCCATAAACTTTGGCGTTGTGGTGGAGCCCCCCGGTACATACATATCTTTACTATAGACTAGTAATCTATGGAGATTTATTTTGGTGTAGGTGTGGCGCGCTCTGTGCAGCCCCCGTAAACAGGTTCGGGGTGTTCTGATCAATACTGTGAGAGGCGTGTTTGATCTGTCCGCATTCTTTGCAGGGATTTCCGTACAGCGGTATTATATTGAGTAGGTAGAAAAAAGCTAGGAGACACAAACTTGTAAATAGCAGTCTTATTACAATTTGTAACATATATTACCTTCAAACATGCTGACAAGATTGGGAACACGTACGCCTGGTGTATTTAAGACGTTCGGCCTGGACATGCAAGTCATGCGGTTACAACCAAGAGTGTGACGCAAAACAACACATGCAGATTAATTAAGGATTGGGAATGATAAAATGTAAATCAGTGAGAAATGTCTTTGATTGGACGCATTAAGAAGGATATGGTCTACTGATTTTTAATCTTATCCAAAGGGACAAGGTGTCTTGGTTTCAAATATCGATTCGCACTTCCTTATTTGTTTTTCTGCTTCATAATAATTGTGTATTTGTTATCATCTTAACTTTAGAATAGAATGCATTTGTGTAAATATTAAGACAAGTGCAAACCCTTGGCGAACCAAATCATACAATGAATAGATGAAATGCATTCACAATTTTAAATTTTAAATTTTAAATGAACTAAGACCGTTCACTTGCCGTTCAGGCGCAGCGTCTGTCGTCCGCCAACTTTTCCATTTAACAGCTTCTTACAGAGAACCTAAAGCCGAATATGCATGATGCGTGTATTTAGCATGTAACTTCCAGGAAAAGAGCCTAATAGAGCTTGAGAGAAAGTTTACTTTGACTCACATTCGAGGTCACAGGGGTATATGTCTAAATATTCAAACGACTTCTTCTAAAGAACCAAATGGCCTAGAGTCATGATATTTGGCTGATAGCTTCGTTGGATGAAGCCTGACATAATATAAGCATACCGATAACGTTTATCTACCTTCTAGGTCACTGGTGTCAAATATTAAAAACAAAACTTTAAAGATCATCGTTTGCAGAACTAAAAGGCCTAGAGTTATGGGATTTGGCAAGTGCATGTACATTCCTTAGATGGAGACTAACTAAGTGTATTAAGGAATATTACCTGATCTTTTTCACGGACGTACTGTAACAATACTTCTGAGATCACACTGACGTAATGTAACAATACTTGTGAGATCACACTGACGTAATGTAACAATACTTGTGAGATCACACTGACGTACTGTAACAATACTTGTGAGATCACACGGACGTACTGTAACAATACTTGTGAGATCACACTCACGTACTGTAACAATACTTGTGAGATCACACTCACGTACTGTAACAATACTTGTGAGATCACACGGACGTACTGTAACAATACTTATGAGATCACACTCACGTTTGTGAGATCACGCGGACACTCTGTTTCAATACTTGTGTGTGTGTTCCCTAATACGTTAACCCACGTTTGATCTAAAGTAGCCATCAGGCTGTAAGTGCCTTGTCAGAGAGATCAATCCCCGGGGTTTAAAACAGACGATTCGTGTGGGTTGTGGTAAGGTATATTTTATCTGGTTGAATGATTTAATACTTTTAAGTACCTGTTGATGTCTTCTGTTTTGTATGAATGAGTAGACACGACGATAATAAAATGTCGGTGTTGGTATTTTATAAGGACTAGTATATTATAATATTGAAGTGGTATGCACTAAGGTTTTGTTACACCGATTTGGCAGGACGCAAACAAATCTTCTTTGTAGGTAACAGTAAATTATTTGCATGACAATATATACTCGAAGCAATAATCATACATTTGATATGTCCCTATCAATCCTAGTTTTTGGACTTTGGATATGAACGCCTACATATCTAACAAAAGAAAATCCTCATGAAATGATTATGAAAATACAAGTACAGTTATTAAGGTATTAAAGTAATCAAACAGATTATCATAGAAAATACAATCTGAAGGTGATTTAACCTAAGAATTCATAACAACGGTATTGACGCTGTAATCTGTTCGTCCTTCAACATTGACAGTTATTTGGCTGATTGAGCAAACGCAAAAGTACATGTTAATCACTAAAAGCTTTTTAAGACACGTTCCAACTAGCACCCCGGCCAGACACCTAGTTCCAACTATCATTCGCAATGTCACATTGTCCCAACTACCATCACTGCTTGTCACTTTGTCCCCACAACTATCCCGGCTAGTCACACAGTCCCCACAACTATCCTGGCTAGTCACACAGTCCCCACAACTATCCCGGCTAGTCACACAGTCCCCACAACTATCCCGGCTAGTCACACAGTCC
>JAUMHH010231793.1:0-11643 GCA_032359455.1 Chlamys rubida
TGATACAGTGGTCCAACATCTGTCTGAGGTTAGTGACAACAAGTGTACTGATACAGTGGTCCAACATCTGTCTGAGGCTAGCGACAACAAGTGTGCTAACATCTATCCCAATGTTAATGACATGAGCAGGGTTGATGAATCAGCTTAATTAACATAAACAAGATAATTAACAAGATAAGACAGTAGATTTTATCATACTGACGGTATGATGTGTAAAAAAATCAGTGTGACTGTCTGTAGGGGAATTAGGATGAGAGGGACACTAATGGTAAACATATCTACATCAAAGTCAATGTGTCCATGTAAAACTGATTTGTGGAGACTGGATTGTCAGTTAGATTAATTGTGGTGATGAGTAATGGGGTCCTTGTGTGACAAACTGTTATGATAGATTCATAATTGAACAGGATAGTAAAAACATGCAGTGTATTGTGGTCGTCATGGTAACAAGGATTCATCGTTAAGGAAGATGAGAAATTGATTTTGAAGCTGCTGTTTTTATTCTTTTGAGATACGGCAACAAATTGAACTTAATGATTAACTGTCAAATCTATGAATGCCCCTACAAATTACAATATTACTTTCCTCAGACGTAGCCTGAGAAGAGCTCTTTCTTGATAGAAGGAGAAAAGAGTGTACACAATTCAGGTATCGCAAGTTATCATTAAAAAAGTATTTGATATTCAATTTTGGCACTAAGGTGATGATAAACAAGAAGTATTTGTCTTTGTAATGAATGGCAAGTTTGGCTGAATCCTCAGCATTGCTCACAAATTGTAACTCAATCTGTAAGAGAGGTATGGTCACCGTCACCTAAGTCCATATCGATAATTAACTTTTTTGACATGTATAAGACTAATAGACAATGTTCATAGGTTGTCCAGATCTGTAACATGTTACCTAACTAATTCACCCCTAAAATTTCATAATGAACTATTCCAACCTTTGATTGGAAGAGTTCAAATGTGTCTTCAGGGGTGAATGAGTTAACGGTATAGAGACTGGTGTCTTTTATTGAGAACTATGTTCCAGATCAAAGGAATCCTCTTTTTGTGTCTCAGATATAGAAGATTACAACAATTATCTATTTTTATTTCTTTATTCCCCTCCCCCTTATACTTAATAACCTGTACATGTAGATTACCCATCAATAAAATAATCACTCATACTTATTGAGGTTTTGATTCAAAGTGATCTAAAGCATAATATGTAATCTTAATACTCCGAGTTGCTCATAAGTCTCCAAGCTTGCTTGTGCTGCTGTGGTTTAAATTTTTTATCGACATTGGCTAAGATGTGCCTTGGAAATATCCCATAGGAAGTCAGTACTGTATCCGTTATCTCCTCTACTCAGACATCTGCACGTGAGGACATGCATATTTTTAGCCCTTTGATCTAATTCGAAAAAGCTGTATCAACTCGGATTAAAAGCAATCAATATATAATCAGTGTGCTGTCCACTTCGTATCTCGGTCCATACTGAGTCTTCCCGAGCTGTGAAATATTTATAGGCATTCTGACACAGACATAAATGTTAAGCTCATGAATACATATAATATTTTACACAACCTTCCCCTTACAGCCCACCCACCAGTCTGCTTTATATAATATTACATGTGCATGCATTTTGATCCAAAGATTATTTCAAGAGTTATTTCCCTTTTTGTTCACCGAGCATTGTCCAGATATCTACTTGTTTGAGCTATAGGGAGGGTAAATACCTGGTTGTGTATGGATGTTTTTATTTGGCTTACAGTTAATACAAGATTTCACTCCATCTTTCCATATTCAATCTTCCCTTTTCTGTATTCCATTTTGTCCCAAAAGTTTGTCTAGGGCATATCTCATATACTAATTCACCAGGAGCTAGAAAAGTAGGTCACTGTGACCTATATTTAAACATCAGATCCAAATCATTGGGACAGTTTGTTCAGCATGTACCTTCTCAACAATTTAACCAGAAACTACAAAATTTAGGGTGAAAATACATCTCAAGATATCAGAATATGGCATACAAAAAAATGTGACCTATATTTTGACCTCAAGCACCAATCATTGAACAGTTTGTACAGTTTGTTCAAGACATAAGGTCACTGTGACTTCAAAACCCTGAGGGTCGTTATATGTGTTTGTTGGAAAGATGTCTATAATATACTTCTATGTACTTTACAAGTGGTTTACCCCAGGATAAGTATACAGTTTGATAAAAGAAACCATTACTGTTGGAGGGAATATGGATTACACATAAATCCATATTCCCATTAATTCACATTATGTTACATTGTATTCTATATCTTCTTTCCTGCTTTTCGTATATTGACTTTAGTAGAATGGTGTTTTGTAGTTTGCTAGTCCCAAGTAGCGATTTAATCATTGTCATTATGTAGAGGTTTGATACTGGGGCTAGATGTTCCTCGTACATTTCAGCAGGTCTACCATTAGTATTGATCCCGTTTCCTACTCCATGGATACCGGATCCGAAACACCAGCCCAGGAGTGTCTACACATTACAACCGACAATACTGATGGTGCACAGATCTCTGCATACTGCAGTGTGCATTATATATAAGGCCGTTAAACGTTTTACGGGCCTTTTATATCATTGTTACTCCAGAAAGCAGATAGCACATCACAGGGCAACGTTTAGCTAGCTATATGGACTCAGATTTCATGTATCTTTCCATTTAGAGTGATTTTTTTTTCTGTTTTACATGAACTTGCCTTCCATCTGTACGTTAACTTTGTTATTCACTCGTTGGTATCAGGAAATACTGTTTCTTGGGGAAATCCTGTAAGCTGACAGCAGTGGGCCATTTTAGCAAGTTTTAGTCAATATTAAAAATTTGAGGGACCATTACATGTATATGTAAAAAAGGATATGGAAATTAGGAAGTGCTAGCTTCAGTTTTAAGGGTCCAAGGGTCCCATGCATCCCTCCAAGATTATCCTTGCTTCTTCATGAGAAATTAAATTTCAGCAAGTATATTTGTTAAAAGACAATATACTTTAACCCTTTCACCCCTAAGTAACTTGAGTAGACTGTACCATACATTTATCTGGATGAGTCGATTATGGTCTACAGTGGTGAATGGGTTAAGATCTTTTGCTATTTAAAAATGTTTTTGATAAAAATACTATGTAAGATTGGGGATGTAGAAAAATGTTACAGCTGTTTTATGATGGTATATCATTTCATAGGCTGATTTTTGTGTAGATTGGAATTCTGAAGATTCTGCAAAAACAATGTTAACATGTTAAATATGTTATCAAATCAAACCTGTTTTCAGAAATACGTTTCTTCAAC
This sequence comes from Chlamys rubida, assembly GCA_032359455.1. Taxonomy (NCBI): domain Eukaryota; kingdom Metazoa; phylum Mollusca; class Bivalvia; order Pectinida; family Pectinidae; genus Chlamys; species Chlamys rubida. Next base: position 3,305 of record JAUMHH010231793.1, read on the forward strand.
ATATTATAAAAAAAAAAAACATTTACCACCAAATATTACAGACATAAGTGACTCTAAAGCAGTGGAATTATCCGGCACATCACCTCATTATAAATCATACGGCTCTTTTCTCAGAGAAATCTTTAGAAAGTGAATGATAATCCTAAAATATGTCTAGGGATTTGTTCCTGCTGACATAATTATAGAAAAAACTGAATTTTTGGATTTATCATAAACCCATGTAAATTGATTTAAGGGTGTTTGGTAAGAGGTTTTGGCTAACCACACATTACCTATAACCAAGATATCACGGGCAGAGGATACATACGAGACGTTTATCACACAGAATTGTATCATCATCACTGTTGGGCGTCTCTGTTGTATAACGTATGCTTGGTAGGAATACTTGTCTATATACTGCTGTGAAATGACAGTGTTTCTGATGTCATTGCTCTTGTAGAGGGATTTTTGTATGTGTGCTTGGTCCCAATATTTGCCTTCAGACTGGAGCTAGGAGGAGATGGGTGATGCTGGAAATGTGTCATTGCTTCTGTGGCAGATTTTAACTCATTCACCTCTGAAGATGCATTTGAACTCTTCCAATTTAAAGGGTGGAATAGTTCATTATGAAATTTCAGGGGTGAATGAGTTAGTTAATTGTACATAGGATTAAGGTCGCCTTCTAGCTTTGCGCTAGAGGGAATTTCCCTTTAGCTCAGTGGTAGAGCGTCCGACTAGGAACCTAGGGATCGCAGGCTCAATCCCAGATAAAAGCACACTACTCTCTTTCCTGTTACACTTCTATAGAGGAAGTTTCTTATTTGACAAGGTTTTGAAAATCAACCAAAAAGTTGTAAGCGTAAGAAACATGATCTGATGAGGACTGGATGACTGACTTGATGGTCACATGACCCTTCTCCAGTTTCCTGTCCACATACACTATATACAGAATATTTTGTATAAAACGTTGCTTTCTCCATACTGTACGGCATTCCTGATGTCTAATCGAGATCACATGTACTGTTACTGTCTTGTTTCAGTGATACTGACAAATTTAGTAATTCAGATCATTGTAATGCAATCTTGATTGATGAATATATAACGTAAACTTAAATATTTTAGCAGTATTCTGATTTTAGTGCTTTTCGAACTTTAACTCATTCACCCCCAAAGTTTCATAATGAACTATTCACAACTTTGAATTGGAAGAGTTCAAATGTGTCTTCAGGGGTGAATGAGTTAAACATTGATGAAATGCTAAAATAGACATTTTTTGAGGTTGATTAAAAATGTCCGTTAAATTCAATCTGCAATAGACCTAGTTTCCTCCCACACTTCACATTTACCTTCCCATGTTTGAGAGGGAGAAGAAAAATCTGTCCTGCTCTACCTAGTTCAAGTCAGTTTACATGTGACTTTATTTGGAAAACGTCGCCACAAAGTATGATTACGTCGTCAACTCCCATTAACTTATGATGCACAACCACATCACAATTATAGCATCGCATCGTCAATTTTGGCACACATCAATGAAAGCAAAGAGTATCGGGTTAACTGTTTCAACTTCGGAGTATGTTTGTAATGCTAAGAAAGTGTGCCAGAGAAAGTAAAAGCCTCATGCTGAACCTCAAAAATAAAACCCTCAAGTAAAATTTCAAAATTTCTTTCTTTACATCACACAGGAGTGATGGATTCTAGTAATCTCGTGTCTAAGAGGGTGTAGGATTCTAATGATCGTGACCTTATCGTGAGCCTTCATGCTCAATTTACCACATCTACATGTAGCATGTTTTTGCCTCTCACTTGCTTCTAGGGTCGTTCCACCAGAGTAGCTACACGCTGTTCCATCAGAGTAGCTACACGCTGTTCCATCAGAGTAGCGACACGCTGCCTGTAATACATAAACTTCCAATACATAGATGAGTTTAACAGAAATGCATGCCTGTCATGAGTAACTTCTCCTCTGCCAGCTTGCTGATTTAATACATGACCTGATAAGACTTGTACGGTATATGTATATCATTGCTGCCTAGTCAGGTCTAGCATATCAAAATAAACTTTATACATATCATTTTTACATATCGTTTAGATGACTTGTCTAACATTATGTCTCCCACCTAGACTTTACAAGCCTATGAGGTGAAGGGGTCGATTACAAAGTGTCCACCCAAAGTGGTTTTCCTGTAAAATCTGATTCCTGCCCTTTTTGAGATATTTGTCGGGAAAATTTGGATACTTATCACTTTCCTTTTCCTTGCTATCAATTATATCAAATTTTTCCATGCATCTATTTTGATATAAGTTTGTACAAAATACAGGGTACCACAGGATGATTTAAAATCTGTCTAATACTGTATAATATAAAATTGGTAATATTCATGGGGGATTTAATTTCGCTATATTCATGGTCACCAAAGATTGCGCAAAATTACATACCGAGCAAATATTAATACTGTGAATTATTATCTTGGTGAATATATATTAATATTCATAAACATGAGAAAAAATCTGTTTAACTGACATTCACCCCTGAAGACACATTTGAGTTCTTCCAATTCAAAGGTTGGAATAGTTCATTATGAAATTTCAGTGGTGAATGTGTCAACTATTCACTATCAATAATGAAGTTAAAACAACAAAGCAATATTGTATCTTATTTTCACAAAATACTTGTAAAATAAATCCCATCACCCATGCAAATACAAAAGTCCCCTCGTGAGTGAGATATTTTTTTACCTCATGGCCATGTTTCACGAAATTCAATACCCACAAATTAGTTCTGATCTTGACATCTGGGAAATATTAGTCCAGCAAAAATAAACAACTGTACAGTATTCCCTAGTGGAGTTTAAGGTCCTGTCACACCTAGCCAATTTGGATTGCCGGAGCTATACCGGAGCACAAATTTGGCGTTTTTCGGGGATCGGTACTGGTACGGCAGCGCAATGGTTTTCACATCGCTAAGAACGGTAGTACATCGTCAGGACATCGGCGAAAAATTTAGCAACGGCAGGCGACGGTAGACATTTTTGAATCTGCGGCGCATCGGTAACACTAAGGTGACAGAAAAGTGGTATTTGTTGCATATCGGCTCTTACATCGGTAGAACACCGGTACTTCATCGGTATTGCTACGGTCAATTTTTTTCAGGTGCTTTCTCGCCGGAGCTCTGCCAATTTTCTCGCCATTGTTAATTTTTTGCTCCGGTATAGTCCCGGCCGGTAGTGTGTGACAGACCCTTTACAATGCCATTTTTTTGGATGTATATTTTTGAATTGGTGACATCATAATTTCTTGACCTTTAGAACCTTATGATATAATAGACCAAAAAGTTTAGAAAAAGACATTTCATACCGAAAAATAGTGGGACTTGCTGTGTAGTAAAACAATCAATATAGAATTACCTTTTTTTGTCATTAAGCTAAACTTTGTTAAGTATATTGTTTTCAGGGTTTTTGCTATTATAATATTTTCGTTTTATACATTTTAAGAGATGAGTACGATAGACTACACTAACCCATCTGTAAATTCTTTCTTAAGTTGATATAAATCATGTTAATGTGACATAAGTACCTCCACAATTTTGTTGAATTTGTCTTTTCTGACCCTTTAAAAAACTCCTATGCTTGACTGATCAAAATATTTGAATTAAATATCCCTTGACATGTTTAATTTGCCAGTTTGTCTGGTGTTCATTACAAGTGGTTGACACTTAGTGGTGTTTTAAGTAAGCACGTTCAATAGGTGTGGTTAGGTGTTAAACATATCTTTATGCCTTACTGGTTTCGAGATTTAAATTAAACATCCAGCAGCATTTCTTAAATTGTTGTTTTTTTCGCTAGCATTTATTTCTGACTGTCAACGGTATGCAATGTTTAATCATAAACAAAAACTGACGTCGGTTCATCTGTTGCTCAATGTCTGGGTGTAATCGTGTGAGAAGATGGCCTTGCATCGATACTGGCCCCCCACTATATAGTTATTGTACCATGTGTCGTGAACAAGCCGCCCGCGTAATGGTAGATATCGTAAGATTTTCACGGCAGGCAAGCTGTCATCAAGTAAGAATAAAAAGCACATTGGTACTGTGTGTCACAGCTGTGGTCGGTGTAATTTTTAGAGGTATTATCTCCATTTCGTGGAGCTACACAGTCTGGATATTATTTGAAATGACTCAATCTAACGGAGAATGACTTCTGTGGCAGTTATTGTGTTGTACAATGTATGATCCAGATTAATCTTTTGTCGAATCAGTCTTTTTATTTTCTTTAAACAGGGTGTTCTTGATGTAATCAGAATTTTTATTTGATAGTAAAATAGGGGTGTTATATATTATAACCAACTGGACATGGATGTCATCTGCTGCCTCAGTGACAACTCTCAGGACTTCGTGTTTTCCTGACATTATCATAAGAGCAGTTATAGCTAAAGCTGACATTGTTATATTGTGGATGCTAAATATAAGAACTACAAGCTAAAGCTGACATATTAGTAGCTAAGAACCACAAGCTATAACTGACATTGTGGTAGTTAAGAACCACAAGCTATAGCTGACATGTGTTATTAAGAACCACTATAACTAAATGTGACATTGTGGATGCTAAGAACTGTAAACAAAAGCTGATATGTGGTAGTTAAGAACCACAAGCTAAAGCTGACATTGTAAATGCTAAGAACTACAAGCTAATATAGCTGACTTGTGATAGTTAAGAGCAACATGCTGACATATTAGTAGCTAAGAACCACAAGCTAAAACTGACATTGATAAGAACCACAAGCTTAAACTGACATAGTGGATGCTAAGAAACACAAGCTATGGGTGGTCGGGTGGTGCAGTGGATAGCGCACTTGCCTTTCACCAAGGCGGCCATGGTTCGATTCCCGGATTGGACGTGAAAAGGTATGGGGTCACTTGCCCAAACACGAGGGTTTTCTCCGGGCACTCCGGTTTCCTCCCACAATAAGACCCCTGCTCGCTAACATCCAGCCCAACAAAAGTGATGTATATATGTTGATATAACTTGTTTCATACATATTGTAAAATAAATAAAGTTTATATTTATATTATTATATGGGCACTCATGATGTCTTCCCTTTTGTTTTGGTGTTTCTTCAGTTCTTGTTGTTGCCTTTGTACACTGACTTTTCGTTGCGTGTTAAATAATTTTGTGATTTTTTTTTCATTTCCATTTCTTTTCATGTTAGTGTGCAATTTAAAATTTTGGACCAAATGGAACATCATTTTATGATTTACTTTAATTATGTGGAAGGCAAAGTATTTAGGGATTTAAAAATCTGACGTTACCATAGCAATGTAAAATAAAACACACAAAAAACGTTATTAGGGGCACACAACATGATGTCAGAACCTCGTTCTTAATAATTCGGTGAGTGGCTGAAATCTTGGCGATAATTACAGGTTTCACTGGCAATCTCAAAATAATCCTGTAGATTAGGATGTGATATTTCTTCATGGAAAAGGAAATTAACAAAATATTGATTGAAGCTTAGAAATAAATGGTGGTTGGGTGGGAATTGACATTTGTTGTGTAATCAGCGTGTCGACAAGTGTAGTACTCGTACTTAACAGTAGCAGCTTATAGCGTTACATTATAACTGAAAATCTAATCAGGACATTGTTCTTCTGAAATATCAAAAAATATCATTTGTTTTGAGCTTAATTGCTATATAAATAATTCAAACCTGTTAGAGGCCACACTCTAAGAGATCTCTTAACACAGGTGGTCTCTTAATAGAGGTCTCTTAATAGAGGAGAACTCTTAATAGAGGTCTCTTAATAAGGTGGTCTCTTAACAGAGGTGGTCACTTAACAGAGGTGGTCACTTAACAGAGGTGGTCTCTTAATAGAGGTCTCTTAATAAGGTGGTCACTTAACAGAGATGGTCTCTTAATAGAGAACTCTTAATAGAGGTCTCTTAATAAGGTGGTCACTTAACAGAGGTGGTCTCTTAACAGAGGTGGTCTCTTAACAGAGGTGGTCTCTTAATAGAGGAGAACTCTTAATAAGGTGGTCACTTAACAGAGGTGGTCTCTTAATATAATAAAGGTCTCCTAATATAGGTTTCTTAATATAATAGAGGAGGTCTCTTAATAAGGTGGTCACTTAACAGAGGTGGTCTCTTAATAGAGGTGGTTTCTGAACAGAGGTAGTCTCTTAACAGATGTTGAGTTTCTCTGTGCAAGTTCTCTGTGCATGATTAAAAGAAATAAGGAAATTCATCCAGAAGAAGTCCCAAGATAGGTTAAAGCATGAAACTGTATACTGGGAAACTTTGGCCCAGTCTTATATTCACGTTTTCAAAATCTCTGATAAATAGAATATCAAACTCCTTCATGATAAGAAGAATCTTTAGCTCCTTCCTAATTTCTGCCTGCCTTTTAGAAGTCTTTCTGAATCTTGTTTCATAAAAATCTTGTTAATGGGAAATTGTTGGAGATGTTTTATTTATGGATGAGAAGTATATAAGCAGACTGTGTTGTCGGTGATTGAGTAATGGCTTCCCTTGGTGTCTCGTCTGTGTGTCCTACAGAGATGATTTGTTGGAGCGGGATACATGTAATGTCTGTCTGTGTGTCCTGCGGAGACGATTTGTTTGAGTTAGGTAATTACTGGAAGCTTCCTGGCTGTGATTTTTGTAAGGCTGTTTATCTCTAGCACTCTCCTGGTTGATTCAGTTGTCTGTCTTAAATATTTCAATCGCCATTCCAATGTAAAGGTGTGATAATATGTAGATCTACATACGTCTATTGCATACATTACGTAATACAATAATGAAGGTGCAAACAAAGGAGGGGAAGAAATGGCAAAGTACATTCCTAGCATGTTCTGTGTCACCCTAAAGTTCATCTGTGTTCACCCTTCACTTCAGGTCTGTTTCACCCTTGACTTGCCCTGTGTTCACCCTTGACTTGGTCTGTGTTCACCCTTGAATTGGTCTGTGTTCACCCTTGACTTGATATGCATTCAGCCCTGACTTGGTCTGTGTTCACCCTTGACTTGGAATGCGTTCAGCCCTGACTTAGTATGTGTTCACCCTTGACTTGCTCTGTGTTCACCCTTGAATTGGTCTGTGTTCACCCTTGACTTGGTATGCGTTCAGTCCTGACTTAGTATGTGTTCACCCTTGACTTGGTATGTGTCAGTCCTGACTTAGTATGTGTTCACCCTTGACTTGGTATGCGTTCAGCCCTGACTTGGTCTATGTTCACCCTTGACTTGCCCTGTGTTCACCCTTGACTTGGTATGCGTTCAGCCCTGACTTGCCCTGTGTTCACACTTGAATTGGTTTATGTTCACCCTTGACTTGCCCTGTGTTCAGCCCTGACTTTGTCCGTGTTCACCCTTGACTTGGTATGTGTTCACCCTTGACTTGGTCTGTGTTCACCCTTGAATTGGTCTATATTCACCCTTGACTTGCCCTGTGTTCACCCTTGACTTCAGGTCTGTATTGATCCTTAGCTTGTAAGTCTGTTTTCACCGTTTGGTATTCTTTGCATTTCGTACAATTGTGATGTATTTGGGAAAAATATACCAGTGAGGAAAAGATCATTAAACCAGTTGTTCTTTTAGTCCATTTGCCCTGTACATTTTCATGCTTGGTTGACTTTGGTCTACCTGCACAGTTGTGCGTGTCTACTGTATCGATTACAATGCATTCATGCATAATAAACTTTCTGAAAAATTAATGCATATCTATTAAACCTACATTAATATTGTTTTGTGTATAGATGCGTTTGACTATATGTAACCGTGCACATACCAGAGGTAATTGTCATCAATATTTAATGAACAAGTGTCCATAGCTAAAACTACTTGTTTATATCTTATCTGTATATCATTCCAAAAATAATATCTTAGCAATATTTTTATTCCATGTAAAAGTGAAGGAACAATTTACGAAAACAATCCTAAAACATCAAGAAATGTAGCTACACTACAACTGAAAAGTAGAAACACTTTAGCTGAAAAGTAACTGGTCTACACCTGAAAGGTAGAAACACTTTACCTGAAAGGTAACTGGTCTACACCTGAAAGGTAGAAACACTTTACCCAAAAGGTGACTGGACTATACCTGAAAGGTAGAAATACTTTAGCTGAAAAGTAGCTGGTCTACACCTGAAAGATAGAAACACTTTACCTGAAAGGTAACTGGTCTACACCTGAAAGGTAGAAGCACTTTACCAGAAAGGTAACTGGTCTACACCTGAAAGGTAGAAATACTTTACCAGAAAGGTAGCTGGTCTACACCTGAAAGGTAGAAACACTTTACCAGAAAGGTAACTGGTCTACACCTGAAAGGTAGAAATACTTTACCAGAAAGGTAGCTGGTCTACACCTG
>JAUMHH010231804.1:0-11643 GCA_032359455.1 Chlamys rubida
TTGATCAGTAACTATCTCCCTTAGATAAAGTCTACATGTTTAGCGAAGTAACCATTAGTAAACTTTTATGTTCAATTTTCTTTTACAATACAAGGCAAAGACTGAATATGCAAATCAAGGGGGTGTACTAGAATCGGGGCATCTGTTAGATTGTCTGGACTAAATTTATTAGTTTTGATGACACATTTTTGCAGAGTTGTGTCCCTTTCTCAGAAATTACCGGGACCTGTTCATTTATATGGAACAACTGGTTTGACCGTTTATAAATGTAACAATTTCGGGTATAAATCCTGGCGGAACTGCAAATGGTTATGCTGGCCTTGCAAGGCTTTGTCAAGGCTCGCCTGAAAGCAGCATCAGATTTCTAGGTCCGACCTTATTTAATAAACAAACAACTGTGGTTTGACCGTTTAAACGAAAACGGCCCCGGTATGTCAGCACTTCTGATTTATTTTTCATGGTGACACATTTTTGCAGAGTTGTGTCCCCTTTCTCAAAAATTACCGGTACATCTGCACTTCTCATTTGTCTATTATCTTTCATGGTGACACAATTTGGCAGAGTTGTGTCCCTTTTCTCAAAAATGGTTGATAAATCTGCACTTCTGATGGATGTATATATGTTTTATCTTGACATTTGTTTTTGAGTTGAAACTAAAACAAGTGGAAAAAAACAAACACTCCACTCTTAAAAAAATTTAACAGAATGCGAGTGTACATGTACTTAGTACAATTAATCACTTTGCAATTGAATTTTATTTCTACTTTTGTTTTTTCTTTGCTCAATGCTGTAACAAATAAGTTCCTTTTCAGTTTTCTGGCTACATGTATGTACAGTGTCAAGACCAAAAAAAAATCTTCAAATATATAGAATGGGAGAATGTATTTTTCTTTGCAAAATCTGTTCATGGATAACGAAGGTTTATTGAATTCAGGATAATATATTCCCGATTTTGCAATTGCGTCCAAAATTTGCCTAATTTTAATTTGCGGATCTTAACCAAAATACATTCTAACAAAACAAAAAAAGCTGTTTGACATTAAAATGTTTTGGTCAATGTCAACCATGCTTCTATTTGTTTAAGGCCATGTTTGTAAGATATTGTTAAATTGTTCTAAAACTTGGATATATACATTCTTATCTATGATGTATCTTGGCCAGTTGTGGTATTTGTAATACAGCATTCTCATTTCGTTATTAACTTTCATTTACAAATGCATTTTTGTAGAAATAAAATCATTCATTGATTGTTTAACCAATTTCTGAAATCAATATTGAACACTAGTTTGCAAATATTTTAACATTTTCAATTGTTTTCTGAAACTCAACCTTCAACGTTTTTCAAATTTTTAAAAAGTGGATTTAAAAGGATATTGAATTTCAACCCCTTAGATAAGATTTCTATCATTTCCTCTGACCATGCAATTTTTCCTCTGGTTATGAGATTAATAGAGTCTTTTCACACTCTGGAAAAAAAGACGGAAAAGATCTTGACCCTATGGGTCTGGCCCTTGGTTTTCCTCAAACCAGACATTTAATTATGCAAATGTTACCATGCCTGATGATTGAGCAATTTTTCTGTCCTACTCCAAATTGGGGAAAGATAACATTTCTCCCACCTCAAATATAAGTGTTGATGGCATGAAATACAAACATAGTTTAACACTGTTTTCCAGTAGGGCCAATAGATTTCCTTCCATAATCTACTTTTCTTTGAAGAGACATCATATTGATTATTTTTCTGACGTCACATCATTGTTTATAGCAGCCTGTGTGGCTTATCTGTACCCGAAGATGTGTCCAAGATGGGTGAATTCCATGTCTGCTTCATACAGAAATTATATACCTGGTATCGTGAATAATTATGCTAGTTTAAAAAGGTATATATTTTCCTTGATCATTGAACAAAATGCTTCATGATTTGAGGTATGCTATGGGTTTTTCCACTTTTCTCATGGGGTGATTTTTTGGTAAATACTCTCTAATATTCATCATTATTTCAGCAAAATACTCAAGAAATTTAATTACATACATGAGATGTCTGTTCAAGGAAGGTAGGGAAATCTGTCCATTTTCAAAATGTTTGTACGTTGTGTCGATGGAGCACAAATCCTGACTGTACCAGTTCTTGTTCAAATTCAAAGTTAGGGTAAATATAGCTCGATTGCAAACAGACATTTCATTGTTTGACCTCAATACCATATTACAATTTGTTGTTGGTTGGTAATGAAGCTGAACAGGTAGACTATTACATTGCCAGCTGCTTATCAAGTTCTGTATCCACTGGTTGGTGCCAATGTAGACATCAAACACGGCAACGTTAGCAGTGTCTAATGTTAGCAGTGTCTAGCAGTGTCTAATGTTAGCAGTGTCTAACGTTAGCAGTGTCTAACGTTAGCAGTGTCTAATGTTAGCAGTGTCTAACGTTAGCAGTGTCTAGTGTTCCATTGCAATAATATTTGTTGTGTTTGACAGGGTTTTTGACAGGTGTTTATAGGGTCCGGTACAGGAACCATTCCCAATTATAAAAAATTACCTTGCATTTTCCCAATTTCAGTCTTTATTTTCCAAATTTGATTAAAAACCATGTTTATACAAGTTTCCAGTTATAATTTGTGCAACGTTCAAAGTATTATCGTCCATGGATCAGAAGAGCATTCAAAATACATAAATATTTGAAATTGGATATAAAGCAAAACACAGAAAATTGATTTGTTTGTTTATAGCTATACATTTTACTGAAACAAACAGCTAGAGAAAAACCTTTTGCTAATTCAATTGCAGGTTGAATTTTATCCAAACTTATGATATTTTCCCAAACCTGTACATGTGGGAACACTGGTGAAATTTCCCAACTTGCCAAATACCGATGATATTTTCCCAATTCCTGCTCAGGGACCCTTTCCCAAAATAGTTTGCAACAACAACTTGTTCAAAGCCTACCTGGTATTAGCTTATGAATCATAACACAAATTTTTAAAATGCAGTTCTTTAAACAACTTTGGACAACTACCCATTTAGTAAATCCCTATACTTTTGTTTATAGTTTCAATGTTTTTGAAAGTTTATCAGATGAAAGCTTTTTCGTAAACTTCTCAATAAGCTAACTCGGCTTTAGCCCTTTCAGTCACCACTGTAGACCGTGATCGACTCTTCCAAGTTAATGCATGGTCAAGTACACTCAAGTTACATAGGGGTGAAAGGGTTTAACAATGTGGCTCAGATTGCTTTGTTCAATGATCGATGTTAGTGTACTAGATATTTACATGTTGAAAGATACTGAATACTGGCATACTTACATTGATTTTATTGTTGCCCGACAATAAAATGATCCATTTTTGGTCAGTAAGTCGGTAAGAATTTGAGGTGGTAACAAATAATTTCTTTGTAAAGGTGCTTACTTTAGCATTATTAAATCATGTGTTAGCATTTTCATGCAGATTTGAAAGTGCTAAATAATAGCTGCTTAGTATAAAGTAATTATTCTTCAATGTTATTGGCAGCTTTAATGCAAAATAATTATGTGTGTAAAAAACTTGTGAGCGGCATTAATACATTGAAATTTATAAAATTGTCATAATGATAATTACTATGATTTTAGTGATATACATGTATAGTTTCTCCTTTGTACAAAAGGGCAGAAAATGTTGTTTACAAATTTTACCAGTATGCAGTACAAGTATCGGTGATGTATATCTACTCTTCTAGAAGGAATATAATGATCTTAAGCTTCATAAATGTTAAAAATAATACTGAATAAAATTCAGTCAAGTCATTGTTGTTCTGTCTATTTTGAACCCTGTACTAATTCAGTGATATTCAGATTAATCAATGTCTCGGCATGAACAAGTCATTCAATATTGGTCATGGTTGCAATTGTTTATAATCATTTAAAGTACGTATTAAGTGTTTATTGACTATTTTTAATAATGTAAAAAAAAGTTCTGACCTCGTATCAATAAGTTATAATTACTAGACTAAATTCGGATGTATTCTCGATGCATAATACATGTATATATATAGCATCTTACATAAGTTTCCATTTCATATGAGATTTATGAAACAAGTCTTAAGAATTTTTCAATTTAGTGAGCCTCTGGCGAGTTAAAAATGAAAAACTTGTGACGAGTTACATGAATTTCATATGAAATGAAAACTGAGTGTAAGATCCTTTTTATCACATAATCAAGATTTGTGGCATTTATTCGTGTAAAACAACAATTTTCATGCAACCTTGAAATTTAAAAACCGCCATTTTCACTCCAGTGTGTAAGTCTGTGTCATACGTTCATCATACATGTATATATATATTTTTCACATAATGTACTGTGCTATCCAGTGAATATAACCATGTCATATTTTTTTGCGTATAAACCCATGTTATATGACATATCAGCCCTGTGATTGGTTATAAATTTCAACTCGTTTCATCAATCTCATATGAAATGGAAGCTCATGCAAGATACTATATGTATATATAAGTATGTTTAAGTGCGACTTTGGTCCGGTTATGATATTAGTTTTGCCACACGATATATTTCTTTAGATTCGTTCATATTGAAAACAACATATACCATCTGTACATTTTGATCGATCATAAAGAACGCATGCGCGTCATTTTCAAAATATGTTTTTACTAGTCTTAGTGTTCGCGAAGGTAGCTGGGGAACTGAAACGTTTTAGGTTCAATCATCTGTGTGTATGTCATCGCTGAAAAAAGTAAACATTCATGTTTATACTTTTTAATTACGTGTATGTACGTAAATTGTTGTATTCTCCCTATATATCCCTTAAAAGGAGGAAAGGACTTGGAGGAGATACAGGTTCAAACTTGGATTTGACTTTATGTATTGATTGATCAATACAAGTACCATAAACCTTTTATTTCTATTTATATTGTTAGATATGGAAAAAGTGATATAGCGATTTCAAATATTATGATCTTGTGGATTTACGTATTAAAATGATAGGTAGACATTCATAATATGGTCTTACGTTTCTTCAGACACAATTTTAGGGGGGAATACATTTCAAAATATCTGTGCTTGCTATTCTAGTGTAATTTGACTGTACAATAAGTTTCACTAAAACGTTGCACGAAGCCAATTGTTTTGTATAAACTCAAAATATTTAACAATAATTGATATTATTAAAAATTATTCCTAAAATATAATTTAATTTATCATATGAAGACATACGCTATATTCAGTAGTTTAAAAATGTTGTGTACAATATTCCTGATATTTGCGTCTTTGTTTCTGAGCATGAGAGTTATTTCCCTTTATTCGGAATTTAGAGTTATCGTTCTTTACCATTTCCTTTGAGCAGCCATCACGAGATATTCAGAAACCTTTAAGCCTTTTTAATCGTCCGGATCTCAGCTTTTTGTACCATATTAATTGGTCTGAATACTGCTGGTTATACTCTTAGTGGTTGGCTGTTGGGTTTGTATGTGATCGGATACCGATGATGGTTTTCGGTCTTTGTTATTATTTGATATGCTTCTATTTGATAAATCATTTATCACCATATATCTCCATCTTCCACAACTACTTGGCTAGGGAGTGAACAGGAAGAGGAGGATTGGAACAAAATATCCAAACGAGTGAAAAGAAGTTTGTTTCATCTCTGAAATTATAAACAGACTTAAGGATTGACAATAGAGTTATCTTTTCTTTAGAAAATATGATAAAACGGCGGGTTTAGATTGATTAAAAAGAGATGGCATCGTTTCTTAAAAATAAAATAATACGTGAAGGAGGACTAAGAAACTGTTGCCCATCATCTGCCTGATTGAGATAATACCTTGCTGACCCATTCCGGTGACACAGGAAGTTTGTCCTCCGTCTGCGTGGATACCGTCCTTTTCGAGGCATTTGCATTAATGACCTTCAGAACGTTGACCTTTTCCCGCCCAGTAACAGTGCGCGAGACTGTTGCCATACTTTCAGTATCTAGTTCACGAACTTCAGTTTTTTTGTACAGGGCATAAAACTGAAAAAATAATTGGTAATTTCATGGCAAGAATTTGTTATTGTTACTATTATAAAACATGCAAGTACAAATTATTTGACGAAAGCATTTGTTTTTTTGAGAGTATAGCTTTAGCAAACTCAGGTCACAAACTACACTGGGGGGAAAACCCAGCATCAACACACAAATTACAAGACAAAATCACTTCACAAACGGCAGGGAAATGGGTAAAACAATAACAGATAATGATTTCCAGAGATAATTTCGAAGTGTCAAAAGTTTCAAAACTATTTTATATATAGGAAACAATTATTATTTCCATAAAAACAAAGTTTACTTTTGAAATAAGATGATATACATTATTTCATGAACCATTACATGCCATTGAACAAAAAAAACATATGTGGCACAATAATGACATTGATTTGTTTAAATATTTTTTATTTACCTTCGGTGTAAAAATTAGAACAGATGTAATGGTTACGAACACTTGCACTTGTAGGAAACGTATGAGGTAGACATAATCCGGACCAGAATTTGTGTTGCTGATGAAATGTCTGAAATATAAAAATATTCAGATATATTTCCTCTCATGGCAATTTCTAGGGACATCCTCACATAATTTCCTCACATGAAAACATTATGAGATGACACCAGGACATGACACCTTCTCCCACCCTTCACATGTGTGTCTCCCTCTGAAGCCGCAAAAGACCCGTTTGTCACACCCTAGGGAGAGATAGCCCCGTGCAGAATGGCGCGATCTAACCTAAACCATAACAAAAGTATGACGTCACGTCACCAATGTATTGACGCCACGTCAACAGTAGCAGACCATGAGAGAAAAGTCTGCATTTGCTTAGAAAACATGCAATCAACGCTTATAGTTCATGCAATCACCGCTTGTCGGCAGATTTGTGAGTGAAACAGGATGGAAGAAAAACAAATAAAGTCTCGGGTAAGACCATTAAGAATATCATCCTTCGTGTTGGAGATTATTTTGTCACGCCCTCAAGGTAGGGGAAGATCACATCGAAATGTAATCAATACTCCAGTGACACAGTGTTGTGACGTAATATGAAATGGTGGATTTGTACACGTCAGCTTAAACCACAACACACTGATTTGTAATGCATGCAATAAACTGCAAATGTTTTGCACATAAAAATAGCTTCTGATAACCTTGCTTTTTGGCATTCTATTTAACATCAAACCTTTCGGGTTCTTCATTTACCAATTGTCATCCAGT
This sequence comes from Chlamys rubida, assembly GCA_032359455.1. Lineage (NCBI taxonomy): Eukaryota > Metazoa > Mollusca > Bivalvia > Pectinida > Pectinidae > Chlamys > Chlamys rubida. The sequence continues at coordinate 7,223 of JAUMHH010231804.1, forward strand.
ATCGTTACAAGGATCTACGTAAAAAAAGCTCCATTTTGAGTTTGCTAACAATGTTTTCGTGATGGATTGACCTTTTGATCCACAATCTGTTACTTTAAGACCTTTGTGTTTGTAACCATTCTGTGACTTTTCAACACACTGCATTAAAAAAAACTATCTTGGAATTTTGAATTCGTTTTCGCACAGTATTGCATTTTAAACTAGACCTTTAACCAAACTATGTTTATCTTTCTTACTCAACCCGTTGGCAGATATCTTGTGATGATTCAGTATCCTAGTAGGGATGCTTGCCGCTTTCAGTTTATCAATTTCGAAACAGTTTTCGCGTACACGTCCTGATTTTTCTTTTTCTTTTTCACAACGGGTAACAGTGACCTTGGCTTTGTACTTTTTACATTCTGTCTTCAAAATAAATCCCTATGACTTTAGTAGTAAGAAATAGAAAGTTTCGGTCCAGGAACTGATTTGTTTACAAACTGAATTATTGAATTCTGTTTTAACAATGTCAGACACCGCACTACAATTTGGACTTGTAAACGCATGTTATGAAGTTTTCTAAATTAACACAGTCATGGTTTCGTTAATTGAATATACATGTATTGTAATATTGGGAAATATCTCTCACGTCAATATAGGAGGATGAACACAATGAAAGAATTCTACATAAAAAAATCGACTATTTTACGTTTATGTTAGTGGTCATCCCATTTAGCTCAACTCTAGCAAAGAAGGCGATCCGTTATAAACATTCACACGAGATTTGAACGAGACTTACATTACGATGACGAGGAATGTCCCGAGGATGATGGCGTTGTAAGTAGACCATGTGATGTGTTTACTCTCATTGAAGTGAGCCGGCGCTTTTCTTACAGTAAAGCACAAGTACACTCCGGCAAGAAGCATGATGGCTTCGGCTGAAAAATAAATCAGGAAGATAAAGCAAAAATACCACAACACACAAACACAAAACTCTTACTCCAATTTATACAAAAAGCAACAACGGGGACAAAAATGACAAGAATTCCCCGCCCCCTTCCAAAAAAATATGTTTTATAGGGACAACATAATGACGAGAAGTGAATTATCTTGTTCTTGTTTTATAGGGACATAATGACTAAGATAATTAACTTGTTCTTGTTTTATAGGGACATCATAATGACCTAGAGAATTATCTTGGTTTTTTTTATTGAAACGTCATAATGACTTGGTGAATCATCTTGTTCTTGTTTTATTGAAACGTCATAATGACTAAGTGAATTATCTTGTTTTTGTTATATAGGGACAGCATAATGACTAAGATAATTAACTTGTTCTTGTTTTATAGGGACATCATAATGACCTAGAGAATTATCTTGTTCTTGTTTTATTGGAACGTCATAATGACTAAGTGAATTATCTTGTTCTTGTTTTATAGGGACATCATAATGACTAAGTGAATTTTCTTGTTCTTGTTTTATAGGGACATCATAACGACTAAGTGAATTCTCTTGTTTTATAGGGACATCATAACGACTAAGTGAATTCTCTTGTTTTATAGGGACATCATAATGACTAAGTGAATTATCTTGTCCTTGTTTTATAGGGACATCATAACGACTAAGTGAATTATCTTGTTTTATAGGGACATCATAATGACTAAGAGAATTTATAGATATCCCTTAATGATGATTTTCAGTACACAAACAAACCAGTGCAATTCTGAAGAGCAACACGTATATGTTTAAATGTGACTTTGGCTCGGGTCATCATACTGATTAAGCTACTCGGTATTCGATATATTTCGGAGGTTTCGTTCCCGTTTGAGACAACATATACCAGCACTGAGAGCAGAACCTTTCAAATCGATCATAAAGGAAACATCCGCGTCATTTGCATAATCAAAGACCGGTACATGGACGTTACAGCGTTGTAATTCACGCCTATGGGCACTATATTTGCTAGTTCAATCTAGACAATTTAGCATTATTTTCCCTCTTTTTTCCTTGCAATTGTATAGAAAGAGAGACACATCGGAAGACACAGAGCAAAATTAGAAAGTAAAAGAGTTGATACAGTCAGCAGAGCGCTGGCAGCGGATCACAAGGGGAGTTGATATCTCCCTTTCAGACCCGATCCATGGACATGCTGACAACTCGAAGGCCGTTTAGAATGACTTTACAAAACGTGTTTACAAGTGCTCGTGTTTTACCTATGCTGGCTAGCTTTACGAAACCTTTTATAATTATCAAGCTATTGGTCTAGTAGTGAATTTCGGCTATGATAGAGCTTCACTTCAGTTATCTGTGTAACAGGAAAGAGAGTAGTGTGCTTCCACCGGGGATCGAACCCGTAACCCCCACTTTTCCAATCCGCCGTTCTATTTATAGAGCTAAAGGAACTACACTCTTGCGCGAAGCTAGAAGGCGATCGTAAACCTAAACAGCTAAAATCTGCCATATTTGTTAAGGTAACTGTACGTGCCGGTGGCCATATTAAGAAAAAGTATCATATTATAAGTGAACATTTTTGAAACACGTTAAGATGGAATTAAACAGTTATAAGAATTGAAAGTTTTTTCACCTATTCATACATGTAAACCATTCAATACTGGTAATAAAAAGAGATCATTGTTGAAAGCGGACTTTTTTCTCTGCGGAACATCAAAAAAAAATCATGAGTAATGTGATATTCGTCGTTAGTTTTGTCACAACACGGAACCCACATGAACGACATAGCTTGTTTTTATTTCTCTCTCTCCTCCACCACGAACGTGGCTGGTACACCTGTGATACAGTAATAGTATGCGTTCAGGTTAATCTAGTCGATACACATCGTTAACTGTAAAACTGAATGATAAACTGATATCATTACATGTGAATATTAAATCGTACCTCCTTGCATCCCGTACGACCACCACCCTTCCACACAAACTTGGAATTTGAGTTTGCTAACCGTCCTTCTCGTGGTCACTCGTGGCCATTCGGACGCTGTCCAGGCGGTCAGATAGGCTGCGGTGACCGCCAGGAGGGGGATCATCCTCTGGAGGAGAATCTTATCTGGTAGGTAAACACGCTTCAGCTGTCCAACCCGAAATATCACCGATATTCTGTAAAAAGAAAAAACTGCACAATGACCAGCTTTTCAGTCAATTTTTTGTTTTTGTGCTTGTTTGGTTTTTTTATTTGCTTAACAGTTTTAGGTCAAGTTGGACTATTTCCATATCTTTTTAAGTTTAAATCATGATTAACAATGATATAGATTCAATTTTGTAAGGAACATTGTAGTGAGCCTAATGGGAAAGTATTCTTAAAAATGCAAAAATGCAAGGAAACCCTGAATATGTTTAAATATAGAACTTCATTCCGTTCCACGCATGCGCAAACCGTAGAAGTTCACGGTAGTTAACAAAAACAGCAATAAGAGAAAAATTGATATTTTCAGTTGATCGCTATCAGTTTCAGGCAAATCGAATCAACTTCAATGACGTTTAGCTGCCTTTTACTGGTTTCTACCAAGCAGACACCACATACGTTTTCGTGTGAATATGAGCCGATGTTTTGTTTACTTGATACCTGACAAAGAAACACAAAAGTATGACAGATGAATGTTTTCACTCGTTTCCCATCGAGTCTTTGTTCATATTTCCCCGTTTTTTGTTATCGGGTTTTAGGTCGAATTGTGGTTTTGTTAACACTTTTATTGTAGTTTTTTGGTGGCTAAAGAGTCTCCTCCTTAATCTACCACTCTAATGTTTGCAGACGACAGTTCAGGTTCCATTGCGCATTTATGTATTAGTAGATTACAAATCCTGATTAATTCTGTAAGATTTCCTGAAAACAACTCGTATTGGTGCAATATTGATTTGAATCGCAGAAACAAATGTTAACAATAACACGAACTATCGTGATATGCAAACAAAACATTGTTGTTTGGCCATGAAAGGCTTTTCACTAAACCAGAGACAGAGATAATTGTCTGCCTCAACATATTACTGTGTTTTCAATTTTTTCCTGAAATGATAGACACTGCTCACCACCGGTCTGTCAAAATATATCGATACAGACCTATTCACCGGCCGAACAATATAGCCATACCAGAGATATTTCCCCGCGAGCCATAACCCAGCACTGAATTCTACACCATATTTGTTTTCATGTTTTTATAGAAGTACTTCTGATTAAAAAAACAGCCGCTAGTAATATATATTTATTAAGTGTTTCAATCTGGGTACCCTCATGTTACATGTTTTTTTCCCTTTTCAGAAAAAGTAACGGGTTAAGAACAGAATATCGAAAACAGGTAATATTCTTCTGCTTTTAAATGTATAGCATCGTTGATAATAATGCCTATGTTTTACATATATACCTATTCCCGGTTAGAAATATAAATGCCGTTTAAAGATATACCAGGGCTTAATTCCCCATGTAAACAACAAATGATAT
>JAUMHH010231815.1:0-11642 GCA_032359455.1 Chlamys rubida
ACTAATGTACTTTTGCTTGTGTTTGATATCCTACAATACTCCGATCGTATACACTTGGACTTTAATCGCTGTAAAGAGATTTTACATTTGTAGGAATAAAATAGAGATCTGATATGGCATGAGTCCCCCCACCTTAAGGGAGGTTAAATTTCCTCTCAAATACAAGGGAGAAAGGGTAAAGGGTACAGTTAATTTGATGTATCTCAGTCTCTAAATACACTTTGTAGTCTCTAAATACACTTTGTAGTTTCTAAATACACTTTGTAGTTTCTAAATACACTTTGTAGTTTCTAAATACACTTCAATTTTTGCAACTTGAAAATTTTAACAGAAAACTATGGAAATTTTATTCCTATATTTAGAAGGTCATTCTATATTTTGTATGGAAATATGATTTAAGTGTATCATCATATTACGAAGATAACACCGGTTAGGGACATAGTAAATATGAACTGCTCGTATAATTAGGCCTTCATCTCGAGGTAGAAGTCGGGCATTCCCTTTGACTATCTTACAGATAATCTCTTAACCCAAATAGCTCTTCTTCTTTACTTCAAAACATCATTTCTGGAATCGGCTGGAATTAGTTTTTGGAAATAGATAAGTGAAACCAACATATAACCTTCCAAAGATACCTAGGATCACCTTCCAAAATATATTTGGTTAAGAAAACAAGTCTTTCGGCCAACAAATAAAACAGGTTTGGTGAAGTAAGCCAAATGATACTGATTACTTAAGTCTGTCTGGGGAATCATGATACTTCGGGGTGTAGGCTGCTGGCTAGTTCCGTATGTACAGTAGTGTTAGGTGGCTGCGTTATGTAGACTTGTTTATGGAAAAGACTTTCTGGACACTGCAATAGTCTGACATTGCAGAAGGACGTGGTGTTCGAAAGTTGTGCTGGATCCTTGGATTACACTTTATTTGTTGCGAAATATTTTTCTGATGGATTTTCGGATAATTTGGAGATATTCACATCTGTAAGTCTGAGGGGTGTTCACATTCGTAAGTCTTTGAGTAACAAATATTCCTGTCCGTAAGTCTCCAAGGTGTTTACATTTCTATGTGTCCTCTTAAATATCAAGTTACCCCAGTGAACTGGTGTTTTAAATATTTCACAGCTCGGAGAGTGGTGGCTCCACAATCAACATACTTTTAAACATTCGGTCAAAATGTGGTAAAAAACAAAACAAAACAAAAAACATACCTTATGCAATCTGTGTTAGAACGACATTTGCTTATGCAGTACTGTTTTCAAATGTATAAAAATAATTTGATTTTATTCTCTTGATTACATTCTATTACTTAGATTATAAAAGAGCGAATTCAGCCTGAATTTATTTATACCTGAGGATTTGAAATACCATGACTTTGTGACAACCTGAATCAACCCTGCGTTTGTTTTTTAGGTGGTCTGTCCCTGGCCATCGAAGGTCCTTCCAAGACCGAGATTAAATGCCAGGATAACGGAAATGGCACCTGCACAGTGTCCTACATCCCCACAGTACCCGGAGAATATAACATCACCTGCAAGTTCGCAGATCAGCACATTTCTGGTTCGCCATTCACCGCCAAAATCACTCGTAAGTTATATAAAAAAAATGATTTCGGTTGTCTGTCTTGTGCATCCTATCAAAGTTTATGGCCAAAGTCATGAATGCTTCAATAAATATCCGGTTTAGAACACAAAATTTGGAAATGGAATTTCATATATTGGTATATTTTCTTATCCTTTTAATGAAATTCTTATTAAAAGATGTGTTTTATCTATTATTATATTACTGTATACCAGGAAATCTTCACAGTAATTAATTTTTGGCCTTCTGCAAGAGGGTGAATTTATCATGGCAGCGTTTGTGAGCACACAACATGCTGTATAGTACATTACATGTGAATGACGAAATCTACATTTTGGCAAATACAAATTTGACCAGTGAAGGGCAAATATTTGACTTGGCAAAAAGCATACAAGATATCAAAAAATAATAATTTGTTTGTATGATGTCCTTTTCAGCATCCACTGAGGTGAAGAAGCGAGCCCAGATTGGTCGTAGTAGTGAGGTTTCTCTCAAGGTCACAGAATCCGACATCGGGAGTCTGATGGCCACCATCAGAACTCCATCTGGTAGTGAGGAACCATGCCTGCTCAAACGTTTAGCCAACGGTCACTTAGGTAAGTAATGCGTCAAATACCTATTGGTCAGTTACTGAGAATCACCTGTGTATGTAGTGTAAAAACTCTAATAGGGGTCCGTAGGGTCAAATGTGTGGGACCAGTGGCCACTTTATTAGTAGGCTGATGGTCCAATGTCTTAGGAAAAACGCAATTAAAACACTGCCTTGTGTTTAGAGATTATAATTGGATGTCAGAGTCGAAACTTTGTGTTTAGAGATTATAATTGGATGTCAGAGTCGAAGCTTTGTGTTTAGAGATTATAATTGGATGTCAGAGTCAAAGCTTTGTGTTTAGAGGTTATAATTGGATGTCAGAGTCGAAGCTTTGTTTTGTTGATAATAGAAATAAGTATCAATAGTTTTTAGTGTCAAGCAAACCAAAATACAATATTTCAAGGCAATTTTACTTAAGTTTTATGCTAATTTGTTAAAAAAAAATAATTAAAACCGTTTTCTGTTTTCTTCCTCAGGAATCTCATTTACTCCCCATGAAGTGGGAGAGCATTTAGTCAACGTATTTAGGAATGGAACACACATCAATGGTAGTCCCTTTAAAATCTATGTGGGCGAGAGTGAGCTCGGAAATGCCAGCAAGGTCCACGTCAATGGCCCCGGCCTGCAGACAGGAATGGCCAATGAAATCAATGAATTCACTGTGGACACTAGGGATGCAGGTGAGTGGTCTAACTGGTTAGTTCTGGTGGTGTGACATTTGCTAGTTTACTACGTAAGATATGTTTGAGAAGACAAAAGTTTTTGTTTGCTAGGTTGAAGTATTAATTTTCATGTTTTTCTGTTGCTAGGTTATAGTGGTAATTGTCATGTATTTCTGTTGCTTGGTTATAAATGTTATTGTCATTGTGTTTCTGTTGCTAAGTAACAGTAATTATTGTTGTTTTTCTGTTGCTAGGTTACGGTGGTCTTAGTCTGTCCATTGAAGGCCCCAGCAAGGCTGACATCGAATGTTTGGACAATGAAGACGGAAGTTGTCGCGTAACCTACAAACCAACGGAGCCTGGAAATTATGTTATTAACATCAAATTCGCAGACCAGCATGTGCCAGGTCAGTCGATATTAAAAGTAGAAATATTTATAAACACAATTACGATTTATATTTGAATGTTTGGTAAGCAATGGATGTGGAGAAAGTGGACCATTTTACACCCGGAGCATTATAGAGACGAAACAGTTCCTTACAAGAGAACACAAAACAAGACCTGTTTTAAGAAATCATGTAAACAAACAAAAAGTACCACTGTAAACAGATATTAAAGTACTTCGTAATGATACAATGAAAACAGTCAGTTTTCAGTCTTTTTCCTGAAAATTTGCCTTCCATGTGTCTTTTTACTGAAGAATTGTTTGCAGATTTTACGATTCCTGAATTGCCGAAAACTAGGTTAATTTATTAGTTGTTATGTCCTTAGTTTGTTTATTAGTGGTGAAATACCTGTAAGAGGTCATACAAAGTGTTGATAATGGTTACCGCCAGAAACCATGCACTGTAGCAGTAAAACACATTTTACACGTGGCCATAAATCAGGCTTGCGTTTTTGATCCAATAACAACACTGGTTTGCTTTAAGATAGAAATGATCAATGTAGATTATCAAAGTTACAACATCCTTGAACAGAAGTTTTTAACAAGATTTTATTTATTGGAATGACCGAGAAACCTATTTTGACTGAAGCCAAATACGATAAATCAAACCTCTGCCCGGTCGTTTGTCAGATTTGGGGATTGATAAGTCGGGATGAATTTCGGTTAGTGTATTTAAGACAGACGTGTCAAACTTTGAGCCATACTCCAGTCTGATTCTAATTTTTTTTTATTTCGTTACTTTTTATAGTCAATGGAACAGAATTTGGTCTACTTAGAAGAAAAACAAACTTTTAAAATGGGCGGTAGTTGTCCCCAAGCTGGTAGAAAGATAGAATGGACAACGATCAACTTCGCTAGTCTAGAAATCTTCACAATCTTCACAGCAAAGTCAAAAAGTAACAAAATCAGTGTACTTATGTTAGCTAGTTAAGGAAGTTGACTGAGTTTGGGGTGGAGGGAGGGGGAGCAGGGATATGTTGGTTGATGTAGGTAGATATGTATCTCACACCAGTAGAGAAGGGGAGGTACTAGGATTGGTATCAGTGTAGTATCGTGGGCAGGGGGTGGTCTGGGTGTAGTCAGTTTTATACTTGTGTCAAAGAAACACACCAGGGGGCGCTTATCTTATATTGTAATTCAGGACTTAATTTATACTGACATTTTATTGGATGATGTGATGTAAATTATTAGGGTTATTTTTTGGTGGTGGGGGTGGGATGGGGGCCAGGGGGTGGGGGATGGGGGGATGGGGTTTGGAATGAGGCAGAAATTGGAGGGATAAGATGTTAAATGTTATTATCAATTTGTATTGTCACTGTAGCCTACAAATTTAATTGTTTGAAATTGTTTCTGTTTGATAAACACGCAGAAAGATGAAATAATTACTAGACTTTATTTTGCTGTTGACCGCTCAGTATTACACAACTTTGCTAATTGTTTTATGCTAATTTACTGATTGTTTGACTGCTTTTCCAACTAAAAGGAATTCTACAATTTTATAAGAAAAAGCGATGTTTCCCAATTCCCTAGCTCGTTTCAAATGGGAGGTGTGGCGGAAATGATTATCTCTAAAGACGGAGCATTTCTGTTTCTGGTTTGAAATGTCTGTAGACGTAATAGGTTTTGAGCTGGTTCCAGTAAATGTTTTTGTGTCTTATTACCGGCTGATATCGTACAAGGCAAGACATTGCCGTACCAAGGAATGAATTCCGTAGTTTATCGCGGCTTTTGTAGGTAGTGGAATTGTTAAGTACGGCAATGCAACGAAACCTATAAAACTTAATGGGTGATAAAACCTATCAAAGACACATGCTGGCCCCGCCCACCTGTAGATTATGATTATTGAATTAGGATTTTGCTCAAACATTCAAATGAATAAGACGTGTTTTACTGCGCAATATATGATGACAAGACGAAGCGCTGAAGGTTGTTTGTGTTATGTGAACACAAATGAGGCCATTTTTAAATAACGAGATTTCATACAGATCATAAACAAATGTTTCTATTCCATGTACAACTGTTATGGCTAACAAAAGGAATTTTTAAAGAATTAGAACATTCCATCTGATCAATCCATGCCAAAGATTTAAGCAACAAAACTCTGTTATAAAATTTGAGTCTTAAGGAATTATCGTCTTTAAAAAAAACCTAAAATGACAATAACAAAACTTCGGGTGATTTTGTTTTAATAGGAAGTCCACACACGGTAAAGATTGGTGGAGAATCTACATCTAGAATTACAGAAAGGATCACGCGCCACAGAGAGGCTGCAGACATCACTCATATCGGCAGTCAGTGCGAACTCAGCCTTAAAATACCAGGTAAGGCTCGTTTATCACCTGTGTGTCGTTAATCTCACCTGTGGCCAATGCTACGGGAAGCGCTTGTCCATTCTTTTTAACGATATATAGCTTGTCTTTGATTCACATATTGTGAACAGGATATTCTGATATTGTGAAGATTTGTAGAATAGTTCACTAACTTCATTAACTCATTACAACATACTTGTGTTTCTACAGGTGCGTTACCACTAATTATCTAAAACTGTACAGGTGCAATACACCTTATCACCTGTGTCTCTACAGGTGGTAGTCTTATTAATTAGTCAACTAATTGATTAACCAGGTAGATTCATTAATTGGCACTAGTAATTAACTATTTGGTATACAATTTAACAAGTTTACTTACTTAACACGCATGCAAATATTAAAGACAATGGTAACATAACTCTTCAGTATTTCACAATTTTACAAAGGTGTAATTGGCAATTAGACCTCAGAATATGTTTCAATGTCAAATCGAGGAAAACTATATTTGGAACTCACTAATATTCACTCAACAGTCTGCACAAAAACACCTATTTAGGATTCCTGAGAAGGTCATATTTAATTGGACTTGCCATTTCATTTTTATCACAGCAGACGGATTCTGAAATTCCAAAATTCTAAAATTTCACAGTTTTCCGTTAGAAGATATAGACACTTCAGCAGGCAGTTTTGTTTTTGGAAGATAGACACTTGAGTAGTCTGTGAAACAAACATTCTTGAAACTTTGGCAGAAATCCACACTTCCTCTGGGTGTGCAAATAAAAATGGCCTCGTAAATCTTGTCTGCTGCACTTGTTCAGGGGAACTATTCTCTTAATGTGCAATAAAGATCCATTAATCGTCAATTAAAGTCCCATTGAAGATCAATTAAAATATGTTATAAATGCTCCCATTAAAATTCCGGGAGTTGTGCGGGGGTAATGGGCATTTTATATACCTACATCGGTAGTGTGTTTTAAGGTTTGTAATGGTGTCAGCTTTACCGATTACAGAATCGTTATAAGTTGGGGTGTTCAGAAATTTCCTACGCAGATAAATTACTGGTAAGCCTTCATGAATGAAAAATTCAGTCTTAACTTTACGATCATTCATTAGAAAATATACACTCTCCGTGCTTGGAACAACTATACAATTTTAATGGGGCGTTGTATTACCTTGTTTTACTGTCTTTGGGTCCTTGGTTTAACAATCTTCTTGAATCAAAGTATAGAGCTGTCAGAAACTGCCAAAATATTTCAAAAATGGGGTTGGGTTGTGGCCAAGCTATTTGTTTTCCCAACAGCACATGCCAATATCTCGAGCCGCATCTTTTTCATCCCTCTTCTCTGAAAGTACTACCAGGGCGTAACATAATTTTGTTTAATATTAAAGCTTTTTTCCTCTTTCCCATGTAAGTGTGAGCTCGCGTATCAAGTTTGATATCAGGGCACACCGACCTTGAGGATTTATTTCCAGCAAGCTTGAGCTATAAATAGCCTCTAACTTATTTATAACTATATGTGTAGGCATTTGGGTGATTACGGGCGGAAACGGATGAATGATTTCACATTGATGTTTCGATGTTACATAAGGGGATTTCTGTATCAAAGAAGATTTAACGATAAGGTATAAAATTACTTTTAATTTTGAGAGCTTTGAAGAAATTTGTTTGAAAATCTTAATATCTGAAGAGGTGAATCTGTGTTTAGCTTTGAAATACACATACATGATGATGAGAAAAAGCATTTGTAAGTTTATAACATTTTTTTCTTCTTGACAAGCATTCCAACTATCATAGCCACCCACACCCTTTATGAGTTCCATTGACCTCATTACCATGGTAATCGTTACCAGGGAAGAACTAGATTATCTGGTTGCCATGGAAACGTTTAAGCTGTAAGCAGACACACTTGTGTTGTACATCACCTGTCTGATTTTACAGTTGTAGTAACTATTAGAATGATAGATGGTTTGTAAAATAATTGAGTTTGTTACTTGTTCGGTACGGAGAAGATTTGGGAGGCAGTTGGTGGATGGGGAGTAAGTAAACTTATCAGAATTCACAGTGCACAGGAAATATTCACACACTAAACATTTCTAGCTTTTAGCACTTTAAAGAAATAAAACACAAAATACTTATTCACCTTCCAAGCAAAACCTATCTGCTTCATACATCCATCATTCCACATATGCCACTTTTATGATTAATTATTGAACGTTGTCCAACCATAATGCAGCATTTGATCAGAATCTGATCAACTGTTCCATATTCGTTGTAACCATGGCAGCCAAAAAAAAACTTATTGTAACCATAGAACCTGTTCCACACTTGTTGTAACCATGACAACTGTTCAACATTTATTGAAACCAGGGCAGCTGTCCTCATTTTATGTAAACATGCCAACTGTTCAACATTTTTTTGTAGCCATGGCAACTTCTCAGAATTTGTTGTAACCATGGCAACCACGCCATATTTCATGTTACGGTGGACATTCTTTAAGTAATTGTTATAATCGGAGTAACAGAACAACAAGTTTGCTGTTTTATTGTAGTTCAATACTTTGCCAAAATGGGTGCCTTTAGGATATTAGAAACACATGTTTCCAAAGGTATAGTAGTAACAGTTACGAGAGGTTGATGACCTTGCTATTGTTGTTGTAATTTAAGCCCCTCCCTCCAAATCCCTCCTCCCAATCCCGCGTTGGCACCTGAAAACGCATTGCTATTTAAATAAATGTCTCAGATACGTTTTTCAATATTATCATAGAGGTTCAAACTATTGGATGTTTGTTGCATCACACAAATATATTTTTCCCCTGATAAATGCAGCCCAACCTTTCTGTTTAAGATGTATTTTTTAAAGCAAAATAGAATTGACCTCCTTACCCTTGTGATACTTGCCTCCAAATTTTCCCGTTTATGGTTTGTGAAATTCAATGAAAGCTACCAAATGTTAACGTACCAATGACAGCTACCAAATGTTAACGTACCAATGACAGCTACCAAATGTTAACGTACCAATGAAAAGCCTCCAGTTTGATTGAGTTGTTATAAAAGTGTTGTAAAAATTACCAGAAAGAAACGTTTTCTTCTCCCATACATTATACCTTTTGTGACCTTTTGTGAATAAAGACCAACACTTGTTGACCCTGCTACACTTGTTAGCCCTCCAATCAAAACCTCTGTTCTGTAAGACCCTGCTACACTTGTTAGCCCTCCAATGAAAACCTCTGTTCTGTCAGTAAGCATGAACATGTTGAGTATCCCAGTATTTTCCAACATTGGATTTCTGTACGGAATTGCAATATTTCAAGAAATGTGTCATTTTTGAAAAGTATAAACAGAATGAGCTTGTGTGATTTGGTCCATTCTATGTTCTTTATTGTTTTGTTAATTAATTTCAGTTCAGCTGTATAATTTGGTTTCACACAAAAACAACCCAAGGAATTGGCATGACCACATTTTTTTGTATTATATTTTCATGAATGTACATTTTTTTGAACATCAGTAACTTTTAATGTGAAGTCATATCAATCATTAATAAATGATAAAAGCTTGTTTATCATTCAGTAGGTTATTAACTTCAGCTGACTAATATAATGTCCATGTATGGTATGTTGTCTGCTTTTCTGTATGTAAATTAAACAATACATTTAACTTTATTTGAACCATCTAATGCATCCATACTTACTTAGTAATAAGTGTTATAAATATTGATCTCATTAACAAATCTCTGTATTAATAATTAGAATTTCATTAAGATTTACTAAAAAAAAAATATTGTTCCAAAAACATCATTACCTTTGAATCATGAATAAACATTACGTTTTGTCCTGTTTATGTTTGTAGGAACGAGTCCGTTTGATATGACCGCCTCAGTAACGAGTCCGACAGGTGTGACAGAGCTATGTGACATCATCAGCCTAGATGACAGCCATTATAGTATTAAATTTGTTCCCAAGGAGATGGGAGTACACACAGTGTGTGTGAAACACAAGGATATGCATATTCCAGGTACAGTTATCCCCCTTTATCATATACAATTATCTCCCTTTATCATATAAAGTTATCCCCTGTTATACGATTATCTGCCTTTATGACATAGTTATTTCCCATTTATCTTACAATTATTTCTCATTATATATAGTTATTCCCCTTTAAAATACAGTTATCCCTTTTTATCATACAATTATCGCCCTTTATCAAATAAAGTAATTCACTCTTTATCTTACAGTTTTCCTCCTTTAACATACACATAGTTATTTTTCTTTATCATAGTTATCTCCCCTCCCATGCAGTTGCCTATTCCTATCCAATGTTAATATAAGATAAAGTATTAGAAGAAGTCCATATTTTCGAGTCCTGTATAAATGTGTTTTGTTGGCAGTGTGTCAGTGATGTTTTATTGGTATACTATTTCTCTGTTACAGGTAGTCCATTTGAGTTTACAGTAGGTCCTATTGCTGGTGGGGGTTCACACAAGGTCCATGCTGCAGGGCCCGGTCTGGAGAAGGGAGAGATCAACCAACCTTGTAAGTGTGTGATTGTGAAATGGAATAAATTTATTGTCATTCAGATGCAGGATTCAGTGGATATAATACATATTTCACATGTTGAGCATGTTGCATTTGTCAAAGTAAGATTCCAAATTTTCTGAGACCGTCATTAAAATCTAGAAACTATTTGCCTGATGATTCGACATAAACATACCTTTCCTTGATTTGCAGGCGAGTTTAACATCTACACACGTGAGGCTGGAGCAGGTGGTCTGTCGATCGCTGTAGAAGGTCCTTCCAAGGCGGAACTTGACTTTGACGACCGTAAGGATGGATCCTGCGGTGTCAGCTACACGGTGACAGAGCCTGGAGAGTACTTGGTGTCGATCAAGTTCAACGACGAACACATACCCCAGTCACCATACAGAATCTACGTCACCCCCAGCATAGGCGACGCCCGCAAGCTCTCCGTGTCCGCACTCCAGTCCAAGGGAGCAGGAGTACGTCAACACTTGTTTATCAAAACTCTCATTAGATGTAAATTATTGACCAAGTAAAATATCTACCTCGGGAAATATTCATTGCTGGGTTTGGAAGATAGATTGCTGTTGTGCTGTTTTATTATATGGCAACATTTTTCTTTGTTACAGATTGGCAAGCCATGCTCATTCGTTATTCATTTCAACGGTGCCCAGCCAGGCAAGGTCAAGGCCATGGTTCTGACCCCGTCCGGTGCTGAAGAGGAAGGATTCATCCAGGATATTGATGATGGTAGGGTGGATTGATATCGAGTGAAAAGGGAATAATTAGGTCTCTTCGGATTGTGCTCATCTGGGAGTGTACTCTTGAAACAAGTTCTTTCTTTTCTTTGAAAATGAGATTTATGAGTTTGACGTCAGTTGATATTGGAATTGGGGAATTAAAAGACTGTGCCTTGTTCCAGAGAAAAAATAATGGCTGCTTACTTGTTAGTTGTCAAGTCTGATGCAATGGAAGCTCCAGCATTGGAAATAAATTATAATTGGTATATCATAAAAGAAGATAACAAGAATTTGAAAAAATGTAGAATACACAATCTTTTTATTTAATAACCCTTGCACCACTGTAGACCATAATGGACTCATCCAATTGAATGTATGACAGAGTCTATGCAAGTTACCTAGGGGTAAAAGAGTTCATATATGTTATTGAGTTCTTTTCATGGGTATTGTTTTCTGTACAACAGGAGAGTATGCTGTCCGGTTCATCCCCAGAGAAAACGGTCCCCACATGGTCTTTGTCAGCTATGACAAATGCCAGATCCCAGAGAGTCCATTCCGTATCATGATCGGAAAGGTGGATGCTGATCCAGGAATGGTCCATGTGTCGGGAGACGGACTCCGGGGCGGAACAACCGGTAGGTTTACTTCTGTCTTACAATGGTTACGTTTACTTCAGTCAAACTTTATAGAAAGGTCAAGTATGAGTATACTTCTGACATCGTTGTATTTCAGGGATCCAAGGTCAAGGCCAAGGTCACTGTTGCTATATATAGAAAATCATCAACTGATTCAATTTAAACACT
>JAUMHH010231826.1:0-11641 GCA_032359455.1 Chlamys rubida
CCACTGAGGAATAATCCATGCTGCCTCACATGATCTTCTACTGAGATAGAACAGGTTTGATATCAACAAGGCCTTACAAATGTACATCAATATTTCACGAAATCGATACATTATTGACGTTACTCATTAAATATATAATCTATTTAAAGGTATTAGTCAGTCCCATTAGAAACATTGTTTTAGTTAAATTGATTAAAAGAATAGAACAGTTCTTGAACTTATCTGATAACGTCAGAAAGACTCAATTGTGTTTTTTATTGTTGTTACTAAACAAAGATTTGTATGGGCCAATGTACATATTTCGTCGTACGGCACCCAACTTATTCATAAACAATAAATATCCATTCCTTTCTTAAATTTAATCTATGTCTCCTGTTGAAAACAGATTTCCCAATTCACACAGGGCATATTCAATTTGAGTATGCCTCCATGTAGAAAACCGAAGAGAAACATTGATATCCCCCGCCTAAACATTGATATCCTCCGCCTAAACATTGATATCCCCTGCCTAAACATTGATATCCCCGGCCTAAACATTGATATCCCCCGCCTAAACTAACAATTGTTTACGGTTGTTGTGATAATACAATATTGATAACAAAAGAATACATACTTTTTTAATGCTGCACATTTCTAAATATTCTTATATATACATTGACCCTTAACCATCCCCTTGAAGAACAATGATTTATTTATCAATAGTTCTTACATTGCATATCCAAGCATTAAGATTAATATTAATTCATAACGTAATGAATTTGAAGAATTTATATGTATTAAATTTGACATGTAGCATCACAATTTAACAGCATTGACTGAGGTAAATAGGCGTTTTTTGCTCTGGGGTTTCTCTCTGAAACTTAATTTGCCATTGTAAGTTTACGAAAATTCAGCACGTAACGTTTATACATCCAGAGTCACATTTTCATATCCTTTAAACATGTGAGTTACATACGTATGCTTCTGCAAAATAAAACAAAATCAGATTTATAGCCGTTTTAAGATGGTATGTAATGTGTAAGTATAGCGACAAGAGTCACATACATACATACTTAGCCGTTTTAAAGGGTATATACATGTATGTGAAATAAAAGTACACATGTCACATTGGTTGCTGTTAAACGGTTTTAATCAGTGTAATGCTTTTTTAATCCTGTGGATAGTACGCCCATTTCTTTTTATACGTGTACTCGTTTGTACTCAATATTTTCACTTCAATTCATTTCCAATTCTGGTAGCAAGGAAGTTTCAGGACAAGTTCTTTCTTTATTATGGCATCACATCTGCGATCATGGTGTCCGTCCGTCCGTCCAGACTTTCGTTTCCGTAGATTATCTCGAAATCTCTTAGTCTTATAATTTTGAAATTGGTGATACACTATGAAATGTAGATGTACAATAGGGCTTCAAAACGTGTCTAAGATCAAGGTTGCTTTTACTAAAAATAGACCATGGGAGTATAGTCCTTGTCTTGGAATCTAAACGTCTAATTTTTATTAAATTAAATAGGGTAATACACTGACAATTAGACCTGGGTGCGGTCAGGCACATAGTGTGTCCCATGCGCTGACCTTGACCAGTCAGTGTTATAATATATTTATTTATGTTTGGTCATATTGCGTGAGAAATCAATAAAAAAAACTTCATGGGTCATTATGTAGGTTTTCTTATAGTTAGAAAAAACAGGTTATTATCAGTATGCTCATTGCACTTTATGAGCTGTATATGTTATTTCCATTCTTAATACATGAAAGAAGGTATAGATTGTAAAAACGTATCATTTATTTACTACATTTGTATTTTGCTTTCCACAGCTCAGTGACAAAAGTTGTTTTCTAAATTGAGAAAAGTACAATAAAGTTTTTTACGGTAGAGAATTATTATATATTATGTATATTATCAATAATACAATGTAATACGAATATTTCTCTAATCGTCGAGTCACCATTGATTTCACTGACTAGTCAGCCCTCTGTTGGATCCCCTAACCTAACAGTCTTATCATTGATTACGAATTTCAACAACTGTCAGTCGATTCCCTTTCCCAATAATAAATATAAATTACGTATATTGTACCTTCAT
This sequence comes from Chlamys rubida, assembly GCA_032359455.1. Taxonomy (NCBI): domain Eukaryota; kingdom Metazoa; phylum Mollusca; class Bivalvia; order Pectinida; family Pectinidae; genus Chlamys; species Chlamys rubida. The sequence goes on from JAUMHH010231826.1 coordinate 2,082, forward strand.
TTTATTGACAATAACTCAGGAACTTGCCCGATATATTTAATAGTATATATTTGTAATCATCGGCAAACAAAAACGTCTACTCTTAATATTTACATTTCCAGTATCTTCACTTCCACTTGCTTTATTATGGTTCAAAGCGCTCCACTTGAAAAATCAAATCAATTACAGTAACCTAACAGGCTGCAAATATCTCGACAATTTAACACGTGGTTCCTGTTAGGCACGATTATGGTTGCACGCTGTTTTAGCTACATATGACTGAATATATGACATATGAATTATTATAAACACATTTGCATATTAGTCATTATATATACATGTATGGCCAATTAAAAATAGAATGATACACTATTTCAATTTGAATTAAGCATATATATAAGTGTATCAATGATTTGTTTTTTTTATTACATTTTTACCAGTGAAATATTAAAAATTATTGATTCTATATATGATAAATATCAATTTTTCTGATTTGACCAATCAAAAAACCTATTACAAACTACAACGGGAAAAATTACAAGCTTCCAATCTGGTCAAAGGCTGGTAAGCTTAACGATACGTAGGCCTCATGCAAATCCGTCCATTTTGCTGCCCAGAATGATCAGATCTGTTACCTATCATTGGAGAACTATTCTCTGGGAGAAACACGACAATTAATTCCACAGTTTACGTTCATTTTAAGGAAGCAGCTAGCAGACTATGCTGGTCGGCAATTCTAACTGTTTGAACGGAGGAAACTCATGTCAAATGGAACACGGTGATAGCGTCTCTACGTCCCAAGTTAGGCTAAGCGCTTGGCAGAAAGTATAAGTGAACCAGGGTCATCTCTGACAGTGATAGGGATAAAGTATAACTTGCATAGGTGGTCTTGATATCTAACAACCATTTTCCCCACCATTTTAGATTCGGCGCTCAACAAAAACGCGTTGAATTATTAAAGAAATTTAATGATGGGATTTTACATTTGATTTAAATATTTGCAGCGATCCAGATCAAGTATTGTTAGCTTGATGTGTCGCTTCCTGTTCCAGGGTAGGTTTTCGTAAAAAAATGTAATAAACAGAATATCTAACAGTGTCTTGAGTAATATCAAATATATTTCACTCGTGCGGCTAATTAGTCCCCTACCGGTGAAACAGGGGGACTATAGGTTTTGTCTACGGTTTTGGTTGAAGTTTTGTAATGGATTACCATTTGCTTAATAATGATGTCAGGATGCTGATTCTTTGCATAGAGGCTTTGTATAGAGGTTATTTAGGGATGTATCATTAATGCTGTGGATTGAAATGGGAAAATTAGCTTTTTTTTTTTAATTATTGATGTGTTTCGACTTAACTTACTTAGCCAAAATCTGCCAGTTAAAGTTTTGTAATGGTTCACCGATCACTTGATAATACTGTTAGGAGGCTGATTTTATGTACAAAGTTTTTTTAAGGGTATAGCATTAATGTTCTTTAGTGAAAGTGGAAAAATAATTGTATTTTACTTTTGAATTTTTTATTGGGGGGGGGGATTGCTTGTTTTTGATATATTTCACTCTTGCTGCGTCTTCGTGCGATTATCAATATATTAGCCACACTCGTGAAATATATGTGGTATTATTGAAGACACTGTTAAATATCCTCTATTTTATCTGTCTTTAAATTAGATCATATGTACACATTTTGCAAACAGGAAGGACCGAAACAAGTTACCCGAGCATTCGTGTATATTCCTTCCCACACTTAATACGTTTATATGCATCTATTGTAAATGCATTTTTGCTTTATTTACTGTATATATATCTAGTCACGGTATTGAGCAACATTTAATGACACAGTTTTTTTCATACGTCCTCATTGGTTGGATCATAACCACATGGAGGTCAATGATTTGTGATATTAGCTCGGTGTTCCTAATTTTAGAAACGGCAGGTAAATATTCACTTTATAACGTAATTCCAATTAAACGTCACACTGTTCTCAGATAAATACAGCATTTACCACCGTAACTGGTTCATACTTCCATCTTGGTGAATGATAAAAACATGATTTAGCGCATGATGTAATAATTAGGGACTTTTATTTCGGTGAATATGTGGTTTTATTAAATACCTACTTATAAATACTTTTTTTCTGTATATGCGAAACGACACAATTGCTTTAACCCATATCAGCCCGCGCCGTATCACACCCTAAAACCCGTATCAGCCCTCTCCATATTAGCCTACAGAACCCGTATCACAACCCTTTTGGAACACTTCTAATATTTTTCCATCTACCACCAACAACGTCATTCGGAACCCTTATACAAATTTTCGTTTTTCAATATTTTAAAAGAAAAATAGATCATAAGATAGAAGATCTATTCGTAGTTTATTGGTAAGTTTGTAATTAACAGAATAAAACATGCCATTTTCCCACATCACACCCAGTATCAACCCTCGACCAATATCAGCACTCTGGCCTTCGGTCCACGGACTGATATTGGAGTCTCGGTTTGATGCTGGATGTGATATGGAAAAAGGCTTATATTATTCTCTATATAAGGACCCGAGAAAGTGGTATTAACCTAAACGAAGTCTCGGTCAATATAACTTTTTCAGGTCCATATAACCACATATTCACCACGAAAAAATGCCATCATTGATAAATACTACATTGAACAGAAACAAGTAAATATTAGTCAAAAAATCAATAATGATTTAAATCAACCTATTTGATGAAATATCCTAACCATATTGATGATGTTCTCAACAACTGTCATTAAAGTAAACATAACCAACAACACGTAATCCAAGGATCTCCCTACCGATTGCCACGTGAAAGGATGTTGCATTCTTGGTTCATGTTCTATTTGCGTTGCTCCAATTACAGGATCAATACCAATTGTGTTTGCTTTTGTATTTTTAGTATGTTCATCTTCAGGATCGTTCACCCCTCGGTTGTGTTCAACACTCGAGTCTCTAACTCTGTTTTTCTTATGGAAACATAACACGCGCAGCAGCCACAGTGGAATCGGTGTGTTGTCACTGAGACGGTAAACGTTTAATGTCACGATAACTGTGAAAACAATGAGACTGCTAGTGGCGAGCTTGATCATCAGAGAAATCGTGAGAATGGACACTGGGTCACTGGTATTGGGGATACTGTCCGACATTATAGTCATGTACACAGACAAGGTCAGTAGCATTGTGGTGGCGAACGACACCCTCTCTCCTGAGTCTGCAGGCAGAACAAACGCAAGCAGGTTGCTGAAATTCAATAGACAAAGAGGGATAAGAATGTTGTATAATAAGTACGTTGGTCGTCGCTCCAACGTTAAGGTTATTTCGATGAATGTTTTTGTGTTTTGAATGTTGTAAGACCGGATATCTAAATTGTCAAATTTCCACAATAAATTGCTGTCAGCACCAGGCAATATGGAACTTTTGTTAAAATGCAGTCTGACCTCATTCATCGGTTCCTGTGTGGAAAATTGCAGAAAGCAGCTGTGTTTGTCGTACGGATAATACGTGATATCCGGGTTACAGGTGGTGGTCATTACACCACCTATGCCAAACGAAGCCATACCCTTCCTGTCGTAGAGAATGGATGAATCTTCATGGTTTGCTCTTTTGATATAAACATCGTCGGCACCGTTCGTAATTAAAATTGTCGGCGCCCACACAACTGTTTCACGCATTCTCACCTTCTCAATATCGCCATAGTCAGACGGGTTCCACGTCATCATTTCGTCCCTCCAAAGGACAATCAGAGACCCTGTAGTCACCATCCTTCCATTGACGGAATCAAAATCGTTCAGAGACTTGATTGCGTAACTTACGTGGATATCAAGGGCGCTGCTTTGGTTCTGTAACGGGCGTATATCTCGGTTGTAGCTCCTCAGTAAATCCGAATGAAGTATAGACATGTTTCCATATGAACCGGCGTAAGAATACGGTACCAAAACACCAACAAATAAGACGATGAAGCCATGAAACGTTTGACCCAGACGGGAGGAATTACCCTTGCAATCTCTCATTTTGATAATGTCTTCATCCACAAGTTTATAACAATCTCCAATTTCTTAATTACAAGTAATGTAATTCCCATCAAGTACATGTATGCTCAGCACTTCGTTGTTGCAGTCCTATCCACGTACTGTTGTTTGATCGGGTTCCCACTGAGGAATAATCCATGCTGCCTCACATGATCTTCTACTGAGATAGAACAGGTTTGATATCAACAAGGCCTTACGCAATATTTCACGAAATCGATACATTATTGACGTTGCTCATTACATATATAATCCATTTGAAGGTATTAGCCAGTCCCATTAGAAACATTGTTTTAGTTGAATTGAGTTAAAAAGAATAGAACAGTTCTTCAATGTATCCGAAAACGTCAGAAAGACTGAAATGTTATTAAAATTAATGTTGATAAACAAAGATCATTATGAGCCAATATACATATTTCGTTGTACGGCACCCAACGTATTCATGAACAATAATAACAACTACTGGTACATTACAAATGTTACTCGTTAAATTGGCAACTGGTTATTGATGATTTGTTATGAAGCTATTTGTCATAGTATATATAAATGTCTCTTATACCACAAATAATCCTGTCAAAAAAACTTCTACGTAGAATAGTGGAATAACAAAGCAAAAATAATCATGTTACACGTATTCAAATATTGAACAAAAACACATGCGTCCATACCAGTATAAAATAATGTACATACCATATATGGTCGTATGTAATATAAGATTAACATGTCCTTTTCATTTTTTTTTTAGATATTCCTTTCTAAAATTTAATCCAATATCAATATAACTTTCCCAATTCACACAGGGCAAATTAACTCTTTTAATATGCCTTCTTGTAGAACACCGAAGAGAAACATTGATATCCCCGCCTAAAAAAAACAATTGTTTACGTGTGTTGTAAACAAATACTAATAATAATTTAATTCTGTTTGAAACAAGCATTTCTATTGGTTTATTTTTTTGATGTTATCATCTCATAACATAAAAAAACTGACAAAAGAACTACTTTCGGACGAAAGACCTGTAACAAGCGTTTTGATTGGATGATGGAAACAGGTTCGTTATGACGTCGGCGTATTGATTTTTTGAATTGCTTTTGTGTATTGCATCATTTTGTTTGAAAATATTAAATCGTTTTTTTTATTCATATAAGAATTAAATCGTAAGTATAAACTTGAACGATATTTTTACGTTATTGAGCCATAACATAAAAAAAGGAGTGTACTCTGAATAAACTGTGATGCGGTTTATGAAAAGAGTACACTCTTTTTTCAAGTTGTTAATCCTTAAATAACAATATAGTGGCGACACCTTTAGTGCTGTACATGTCGCAATGATTTGTTTTCAACAGTCTTATACATCGACCCGTAATCTTCCCCTTGAAGAACAATGATTTATTCATCAATAGTACTTACATTGTATACCGAAACATTAAAATTAATATTGATTCATAACGTAATGAATTTGAAGAATTGCATTTATACGTATCAAATGCGACATGCAGCCTCACAATCTAACAGCATTGACTGGGGTAAACAGCCTCACAATCTAACAGCATTGACTGGGGTAAACAGCCTCACAATCTAACAGCATTGACTGGGGTAAACAGACTCAAAATCTAACAGCATTGACTGGGGTAAACAGGTGTTACTCGCTTTTCACTTTCTCTCTGTTAAACTTTATTTACCGTTGTAGGTTTACGAAAATTCCGCACGTAACATTTTCTCATCTAGAGTCACATTTTTCAGATCCTTTAACATGTGAGTTACATACATATGCTGCTGAAAAATAAAATAAAATAAAATCAGTTTCATAGTCGTTTTAAATGGTATATTATATGAAATTACAGATTATATTGGTTGTTGTTTATTTTGAACGCTGACACGGTGATATACAGTTATATGTCGATGTGCAATAGGGCTTTTAAAAGTTCCAAATGTCAATGTCACGCTGACTAAAAATAGACCACGGAAGTACTGTCCTTGTCTCCAAAAGTATAATCTTTTTGAAATATGACAGGTCCGCACTGTGATATGTGGATGTGCATTAGGGGTTAATAAAGTTGTTAAGGTCAAGGTAAAATATTACTGTTACTAAAATTAGACCGGGATGCGGTCATGAACATGGCGTGATCCATGCGCTGACCTGTCAGTGTTACAATTTATTTAAATCTAAATATATGTACCGGTAGGTTTTAATGAACCATTATGTATGTTTTACTATTGAATACATCGACAATGGTGAAACTGCAATAAAATACAGTAGTCATCTGTTCATGAAATATTAAAGACTGTTTAATCGACCCCAGGCGATACTATCCCATCACACGTCACTCCTGGGTTTCTACAATCTAGGGAACAAGTCACACGCGGGCGTTATCCATGCCGATAGCTACAGGAGCTTTACATCTCCCGTTGTTCACTCCGAGATGTAGTGATATCATCTATAATAATTACTAAGGAAACATGAGCCATCGTTAATCTATATATTAGAATTTCAATAGAGTCCCACTTCAACGTTTTACACTAATGTACACTGCGTACACCACAGGGAGAGTCATTTGTTATAAACATCTAATTTACGGAAGCCCGTCGGTGCAACGATATGAAAATATTTAATCTCGCGGCCGCCACTTATTTTTCTGGCATCTTCATACAGTTGCGTCTTCTGGCTTTTGTAGTTCCGCAGGATATGTACAATTCGTTGTAATAAATAGTACCCTTTTTCTTCAACAATGATTCTCTTTAAAAAGAAGTAGTCAGTTCAATAAAACAGATTCAGCGCTCCAGTTTAACTGGGCCATCTTTATTAGTAATACTATCTCTGTATCGTGCAGTACCACGCAACCACGACGGGGTTTGCTTGTATTCATCAGAATTAAAGCGGTCTGTCAGCACTGTTATACCATTGTTGACAAGTTTGATCATCAGAGAAGTCGCGAAAATGGACACTGGGTTACTGGTATTTGGGATACTATCCGACATTATAGTCATGTACAGGCGAACGACACATGCTCACCGGCAGATCGAGCGCTGTGAGGTTAATGACATTAAACAAGCAAAGTGGAAGAACAACGGTAGAAATAATGCAGCTAGGACGTCTTTTGTAAGTCCCGAACGTTTTTTCAATAAAACATACCTATTGCATTTTCCAAAGTAACCTATCCACCATTCCTGAATGAATCACCAACGATCAAATGATGTGTGTTTTTGTGTTTTGTTCTTGTGTTGTTAATACAATTAAACAGATGTGGACGTTAGGCTGTTACGTGATATCCGGGTCACCATGACGACACTCAAGAGGTTCGAAGATATACCCGGGACATCGAATATTCGAGATAGCTCCGAACCTCGTGATATTAATAGCATCCGCACCGCTAAAAACGAAGAAAATTGAAACTCTGGAAAAGTTACCTTTTATATACGTATGTTCTCATCTTTATAGTTTACGTACAATAAACCAGAGGACGTCATTCTTCTAAATCCGTTTAACGATTTAAAAATAACTATTGTATTTATAAATATAGGTTAATCTTGGTTTTCAATAAAGGAGAGTTTTCTAGAATAATAAACCAGAAGGTCAGATCGGAGGCTAGTCATATTGACATAGGACCAACGAAGCCAATATACACGTTATGAACATCGAAATATACAAAGAGCCGTTGGTTCATCATGTCACGCGTCGCTTGTATGTAAGATCTACCATTGATAACTGTTTACGTATCTAAAGTAAACATAAATCTAATACTCTAACTAACTAAGTCACTTTAACGCTCCAGGTTGCTAAGTGGTTAGTGTAGGTCAGATATAGACTCGTTAATTAGATATGTAAATATGACGGCTTGTTGTCTCGGAGAACAATACCCTCAGTGTGAATCTGCGACATCACTGTGGAAGGTAGCCGAAAAGAAGAAGAAAAGACGAAAGTTTAAGCAAAGCCGTGAGTTGACCTCGAAACCGATGCATGTGGAAGGTAGCCGAAAAGAAGATGAAAATGCGAAAGTTTAAGCAATGCCGTGAGTTGACCTCGAAACCGATGCAGGTGTGGTTGTAACATGTGTAAGCTATTAGAAATGACGCAGAAAACCAGATTTTGTATACTAGCGTTTACTATTTTAGTATATGGTCCTGCACACGATGTTAGATGGTATTGGACTCATATTTCTGGACGAATATTTGTGATCTGTTCGATTGAGCAAATAGTATTGTAGCTTTATATATGACTTATCTGCAATAGTTTATTAAATATGATAAAGCAGCTAGTATAAGTTCATATAAATTTCAATCCGCCGCCATTATTCGCCATAATTCACCAATCAGTGTTCCCGAGAGAGCAAAAACTGGAATTATCAACATGACTTTTTAGGGGTTAGCAAAGTTATGAGCGCTATTAAAAAATAAAAAATGGCTGAAATTAATTCATTTTTTAGATATCAGTCTTAAGCTTAGAAATAAAGCTTCAATGCCGTCTTCTGTTTTCTGTCAAATCAGTCATCCTCAGACAGTTCAATGACAAACCTGTGGTAGACTGTACTATGTAGTAAGACACCGATAACTGGCAGAATAACACATTCACACACAAGATACATGTATAAGATATTTGTTTTCATTTTTGGATTAGCAAAAAAAAAAAAAAAAATCTTTCCGGCAATGATTACCAGGCTTAAACATGGCCTTGAAGAAATTTTGGTAAGTGCTCCCCAACCCAAACTCCTTGGGAAGGCTAAGTAAGAAACACGATATGAAAGACCTTTGAATAAAGTTAGAAAAAGGTCATATTGAGACAGACTTGGGTGTTTTTCTGAATATATACTCAAAAATCATCAGTATAGACTCTAGATTTTCATTTTCAAGACAAGCTTTGGTAGCCCATGTAAGAAGTAGTGTACCAGTTGTAACATATTGTAATAAGCGCACGTAATGCGTACAAATTGTAACATGTTGTAATAACCACACGTAATGCGTACACATTGTAACATGTTGTAATAAGTTCACGTAAAGCGTACACATTGTAACATGTTGTAATAAGTTCACGTAATGCGTACACATTGTAATATATTGTAATAAGTTCACGTAATGCGTACACATTGTAATATATTGTAATAAGTTCACGTAATGCGTACACATTGTAACATATTGTAATAAGTTCACGTAATGCGTACACATTGTAACATGTAATAAGCACACGTAATGCGTACAAATTGTAACATGTTGTAATAAGTTCACGTAATGCGTACATATTGTAACATGTAATAAGCACACGTAATGCGTACATATTGTAACATGTTGTAATAAGTTCACGTAATGCGTACAAATTGTAACATGTAATAAGCACACGTAATGCGTACAAATTGTAAGATGTAATAAGCACACGTAATGCGTACAAATTGTAACATATTGTAATAAGTTCACGTAATGCGTACATATTGTAACATATTGTAATAAGTTCACGTAATGCGTACAAATTGTAACATGTAATAAGCACACGTAATGCGTACAAATTGTAACATATTGTAATAAGTTCACGTAATGCGTACATATTGTAACAT
>JAUMHH010231837.1:0-11641 GCA_032359455.1 Chlamys rubida
TCCATATGTGGCAATTTATAAGAAACAAAGGGCCTGTTCGTTTTGACCGTTTATAAATGTAACATTTTCCGGTATAAATCCTGGCGGACCTGCAAATGTTTGTGCAGGCCTTGCAAGGCTTTGTTAAGGCTTGCCTGAAAGCAGTATCAGATCACTAGGTCCGACCTTATTTAATAAACGAACAACAGTGGTCCGACCGGTTTGAGCGTTTAAACGAAAACGGCTTAGATCTCTGTTTTCTTAAAACCAGGGAAGAACATATGAAAGCATAAATATTTCAATTAAGTTTTAAAGTATCAAATTAAGAAAGCAAATGAACTGTTCTGAATGAATCTTTCCGAGTTTTAGTTTCGACTGTAACGGGTTTGAGACCTACGTGGGGCAGTCTCCAGGTACTGGCCGTCGGTCAGTGGTTTTTCTCTTGGAACTCCGGCTTTCCTCCACCACCAAAACCTGGCACGTCCTTAAATGACCATAGCTGTTGATAGGACGTAAACCACAAACATAAACAAACTGTAACGTAATATCATAATATTGATGCACAGCTTCAGGCTGTGGTGCAGGTGTAGAATCTATGTAAATATAATCTGTACTTGTATATCGTGTAATCTGTACTTGTATATCGTATATATTTTAATACTCACATTTTAAATCTAGCTCTATGCACAGGTTAAATATAGCATGTAAGCTTGTCATAACAACAGATGTATATATCATATGTCACATTGCATATCAATGTTCGGTCACTGTAGACTCCAAATTTTGTTTGTGAATGAAGGTAGACAAAATGATAAAAGTGGGCCTTCTGAAGGAATTAAATCATACTAACTTATGGATTTGAGTAACATTTGATCAGTTAGCTTTATTTCAAAATCGTGTGAATATTTTTTCAAGAGAAGATTACGGCTACGTGTAGATCACACATGTCTTGCTGTATATTTTGAAACGGATGATGTGCGAATTTGAATGCATGGCGTTAACAATAACCTTATATACACATAGCATGTTTATAAACGAGATTTTGTTCACATGACGCTGCTGATATAGACAACATATGTTAAGTTCATTGACATCGTGGTGTTAAATTTAAAAACAGGGCATTATATGCAACTATTATATTTATGAAAATATAGATACACATTAACGTGTATATATTTGTATGTGATTTGGTGTCAATTTCAAGGACATGCGAATGACAGTTTACACCTTAAAATCTTGTCCAAGTACTATTATAAAATTTACAAAACTATAAAACAAAATATCGTGTGTTTATGTGGTGTGCAGTATGTGTAATGCGTGGGAATGTCAACACGCCACGAGAAATCCGGGGACACATTATCTGTCAGGTCACCGATGAACATCCACCGATTCTTGTTGATATCCTATTGTTTTTTTTGTTTGTATATATATACGTTTTTAATCAACTGGAGGCATCAAGAATCGTTAGTGCTGCAGGTGTGTAAGGTATCAAGTTAAAAACACCCGATTAAATTCAGAAATTCAATCAGCTCTGTTCAAGTCAGTGTTTACATGTTAAAAAATCAAGAATTAAAATCTAATGAAATGTAAAATTGTGAACTATCAAATGATTTCGGGACCAATAACGTTAAACAATCAAGGATTAAAATCTAATGAAATGTTAAAATCGTCGACCATCAAATAATTCACAGAACAATGGTGTTATCGGTGGTCGGAATCAGTGCTACTCTGCCAAATGGATCGCGAACAATACGCGATACTGTGTTGTAACAGGGATATTGTGTTTGTAACCGAACTCGAATTAAATGGTACGTATTTTGATTTTGACAAGATCACACAATATGGGTGTTTAAGGAAGACAATAGCCGGACAGGTTAACAGTTGACCGTCACACAAATGTATCTTTACCTTCGTATCTGTCCGTCGTTTTAAATACAAAACGATGCAACCCCCTTGAAATTGGAAATATTAACGTGTGATTGTGTTGGCTTTATCGAGCATGAATTTCGGAAGACGGAAGACAATGAGCTCAGTTACACATTATAAATGATCTGAAGATATACCTTTATGGCTTGTTTAGACTGATCTTATAAGAAGGACGTGACTTCTAACGGGTTCCAAATCACAACAGGCACCACTTTATATTGAATCATCAGGGCCCGATATAGCTGACATTATGCTTGATCATAGTACAGGGCACAGATAAAACAGCAGACAATCGATTCGGAAAATCTACTCAGATGCCAAAAGACCATAATGGGTCCTTCATGACAATCATTAAATATCCTCGAATATTGTCTGCCCCGTGAAACGGATTTAGTTTGACAGACAATGGGCCGCAATCGAGGGATGTACAGAATATAGGTATCGGGTAGCCTCTTAATATCATCGCCAAGGTACGCTGGCATCGTTTTCATTTTTCATATCGTTTATATAGATGGTATCTACTTAAGATTGGTGAAAAGTGATTTTTATGGAGTGGGCGATTGTTCGAGATGAACAATGCTGTCCAGATATGGCCGTGAAAGGGGGAGGGGATCGCGTATCTGGTTACCTTATTCTCCAAACTATAGCGGCCACCCTGTTATAGGAGACTGTTTACCTATCAATTTTATTTTCATAATTTCAAAGGTGTGACTATGATATGATAGTCTGTACAATATGAAATGAGTTTATTTTGCAAATGTCCTACCCGGGACAAAAACACAATTTCAACAAAATCTGAAAATTCTTTCTGTAATAACTTCAGTGAATAATATACTGTTTTCACAGAAGTGTCGGATACAAGTTTGAGTTTGTGGGAATGTAACACAGATTCGGGGGAGAAAGCTGATGTCTATCTTTTGGTTATAACGACTTTGAACCTTGATTTAGGAAGATAAAGCCGTACTCCGTCATTGGACGGTTTCGGCTTGGCTACCCATGTCAAGTTTCTGGGGTTATAAGATACCTGTGTTGACAGAACGCAGTTTACGTTTTTACCTGTAGGACTTAAAACTTGTTGCAGAGGTTGTTGTGTATTTTCGAAATATATTGAACTTTAACTTTAATTCATCAGGTTCCGTATTCGAAATACAGCACAGCTGGAAAGAAGAAAGCATTTCAGGTGAGTTTTTAAAATAATTTCTGTAGTTATTTTCATCACTTAACCAAATCCTGTTTTCAAAATGTAGCATAGAGTTCTATAGCTTACTTGGTCATTTGATGGAAAATAACTAAATATTCACAATAGTTTTGGCTTATAATGGGTTCAAATCATTGATACCCTTTTTTCATTAAACACAAGAAAAGAAATAATTATTTTAAAATATTAAAAAAGATATTTGTAAAGTCGCAATGGGAGTCCAGCCAGGGACAGCCCATTCCTACAGAAACTCCACAAGCGTCTTCAATTACTTTTAGGAGCTTTCCAAATGGTGGACATTATTTTTCATACTTTACGATAAAATGAATATTTAAAAGCTTCATGACAATTTTTCATAAAAAATCAATTTAGTATGGTTTAAAATCTCAGCTTTTTTTGGAAATATAGTATTTATGTTAAACTTGAAGACTGTTCATAAGGCGGGAAATTTCTCAAAATTAACAGGTTTCGATAAAAACATTGCATTTTCCATTGTTATGTTACTTGATATTTTCAGGAGGGAAGGGTGATCTAAATCATTGTTAAACCCACTCACCCCTCAAGTCACATTTGAACCTTTCCAAATCAAAGACTGGGCATGTCCAGTTCAAATATGTATAAGGTATTGTGTTAATTAATTGGTACATGAGTAAGCAAACTTGTTTACTACAAAACTCTGCAAAAGTGTTTCCTCGTTAATAAGTTATTGTTAATATATATTATTACCTCCACATCTGTAGACTTAATTCAATAAGGCGGAGTGTTTTGACCAAATTAGGCTAGGAATCTGAAGCAGTGCATGGTTCTTATTTATCATTCGAATACTCAAACCAATTGCAAGAGCTACTTAATTTTAAACGATCACAGTAAATCTGTATTTGAATTTTGAGATTAAAATTAGGAAATGATTAGATTACCGTAGTACGTCTGGAGATTAGGGGGTGTTTTGAGATCAACGTTCATAGGAGTGAAATCTACATCAGGTGGTCGTAGCAATGCAAAAAGTGCCTTAGGAGAGCCCAGGCTTAATTTCGATTTGTGGTTTATCTGATATGAGGCGATTTACTTTAATTTGTATTTGATAAACTGGCACCAGCTTATCTTACTTGTACGATATCAAAGTAATTGAACTGCATTTCACTTTCATTTCAAAGACGTTTGAATTTTTTATTAAGCCTTGCTTTTCAATTTCTAATCCTATGTACTTAATTATTGCAGTTGATATGCATGTCTTTACGATTTATATGTATGGACAGCACCTGATGTTTATTTGTAACGTAATGAATGTAAAATAGGCTATAACTTTGTTTTCCTGGTAAAGTTGCTCTTTAGTGCTGTTCAAACCAAAGAGTTCAAAAAATATGTGAGCTTATAATTTAAAATTTAATTAAATATCACTAAAAAACATTCAGGTAAATTAAGTAAACTAGTATTTTTTTGTATCCTCTAGCAGGTAATTTAACATGAAAAATATTAATTGAAGATAATTTATTCACAGATTTTTCAGTATATTTATACATTTTTAATGGGAGATAATCTGATTATCTCCCCTTATATAGTTCATATATTGACTGCCTTCAATATTTCATAAACATTTTGATCTTTATTGCCATAATAAGAATGAATAATTGCAATCATTTCATCATTTTAAAATCAATTTCTTTGTTCATCAATTAGATTTAGAAAATATTTTCATCAGAGGAAAATGACTGTTATATTACAAGAAAAAATCTTAAATGAATTATTGAATTATTGATTGGCATTCTGAATTTATTATTGATTGACATTGCTTAAAACTCTACAGAAATACTTGAAAACCCTGCATGTTTCTTGTAAAATCTTCTTTATTTGACTTCATTTCTGGCTACAAGGTTCAACCAAATGCAACTACATGCTTTTTCACAGAAACTGAAAAATTCATTAAATGGATTTATATTTAAGTTCCTTATAGAATTGTGATCAAACCGATTTATCTGATTTTAACAAAAATCTAATAAAATCTAAGTTTTAAAAAAAAACCTTTCAAAATCAGATAAGTATATAGTCTGTATATAGATGTAGCACTTTGTTACATTTTGTCGGCTATAAACAAGATCTTTTCCTGCGTAAAAATCTTTACACATATCTGTAACGACCCATCAATGTATATGTATATCGCAAATGCCTCTCACAGTTACAAGAGATGCTTAATCAATGCTTAAAAAAGGTTTAAAACGGGAATTTGTCAATCTTTTTTAAAGAATATTTGTTGTATATATTTCAGGTATTTATGTTGGAAAGTAAGGACTTTTTTTAACATTTCTTTGTGACAATTTTTTTTAATTTTGAAACCATTATATGTAATCTTCTGGGTGAAAAATAATCGAAAAAGCTAACTAGCAATTGAAGATGTTGATACTGATGTTCAGTGCGATTCAAATTGTCAAGATGCATTCAAGGGACAAACTTAACTCGAATCATTTTAAACATCTACAAATCCAACACGCAGTAATCTGATGTTTCATCAAATAAAAAAACGATTTAAAAATATCATTCAAATAAATAACAACTACAGAAGCAAAATGTCTATACCAGGTAGTTCGTTACTCGGGATGTGAAGATGAGATTATAAATGATGGAGGGAGTTTTATTTCAACCTCTGCTTGAGTAATTCAACCTTGAAATTTGCTACTTCATCTTGAGAAAGAAATTCTGTCATATATCAAGATTTAGAAACTTGTATTTCTATGGTGCAGGCGCCCAGGCGTGTAAGCTTAGAGTGTACGTGTCTACAATTCCATCTATAATTTACTGAATTAAACAGAGGCTAGCTACACCAGCTTCCCCAGTTATGATACAGAATTTTTCGTATAAAGTTTTAAAGGATGGGAAGACCACGCATGCAGGGAGCCTCTATGTGAATCGGTAGGCATAATGGCGTACCAAGATCGTCTTCTTATATATACTGGTTCCAACATGCTGAGAACCATTTAAAGTTCGCTGTTGGAGTGAAAATGTTTAGCAAGTGTCCATTTATTAAATGTCTCCTTACGCTAAAACATACATAAAAGGAATTCACCTCATTAGAGGAAAGAATTGTCCATACAATGTCGAAAGTGATTTTCTCTAACCCCAAAAGTAATTTTGTGTAAAACGACACCTTTCGTTTTAACAACAGGTATGGCCATTTTACCTGGCGAGTTACTGATAGGTATATACCGCAGGTGAGTGCCTTAGGTTACAGGTATAGATAATGTATATAACTTGTCGTTAGAAAATCGGTTCGGCTAAATCGCAGCCAGCTATTAGGAAAGAAAAGGTTAAATTGATTTCATTTTAACCTGATTGCCGGAAGTTTTGACAGATCATAAAAGTATTAGTGGCGAAGTGTGACTGTTGCTTTATGCAACGTTCAAAGTGGGGGTTTACCTATTAATTCCGTTTACAGAAGTCGACAGTCGTAAACCGATAGAGACGCCAAACACCAATATTATTATTATGCCCAGGAGGACAGTTCTAAACAGACATTCTCCATAAAACCTAAATGAAATTTTCCTATTTGTTTTTCTTTCATAACAAAATATGTAATAAGCTATTTAACGGCCTGGCAAATGTTTGTATTATCAGAACCAATATTGACACAGGTAATTTTCTGGATGAACAGAGGCGAACTGTGATTTTAAACATATGGCTAAAGAAGCGATGTTTTGTACAAGAAAAATATTTTCGATGTATAAAATGGTTATTATGTCCCTTACTGATGTCTAGAGGCCGGTTTTAAGCCCGCGGTATGTTTGACTGAGGTGAACTTTCGACCACATTTAAAACATTATAGAAGCAACCCTGTTGTGCTTTAATAAAAAGGTCGTCCATATATTGACATTTGACCCTAAAGCATGACCTTGTGATACCAACACGAACATCAGCTTTACAAGCAAATAGAAGTTAGCCCACATTTATTGATGTACAGCACAAAACATTATACACCAGAAGAAATTTCCTGTTCATTTACGAAAGAAAATTCTTTTGATCCATTCAAGATGTGAAGTTTTGAGGGTAAAATGTCTTTTCTTTATAACATCTAGTTGAAAAGGGGAAAAAAAATCTTGATTTTTTTAGAGCTTTCTAATAATTCATATTTGTATAAATTTAAGTATTAATAAACATCCAAATTAGCCAATTATAAATTATGTATTGTTGGTTTCTTAGTGTGGAGCCGGTTTTGAAAGCTAGTTAGTCACTCAATCAATTAACTAATTACATACATTTGTATGTATATCTAGATTTACCTCTTCAGCTGTTGGAAAACCTGCTTCACAGACCACCTTTTTTAAGGACCACATGTGTTAAGAGACCACCTCTGTTAAGAGACCACCTGTGTATAGAGACCACTTGTAAAAAATCCCCATCACAATATGAATTATTTTCATGATAAAAAAACCTGTTAAAAGAAGCCACCTCTATTATGTATAGAGACAACCTGTGTTATTAGGGCCACTTTAATTGAAAACCTCAGTCACAATTATTTTCAAGTTACATTTTACATTAACTGACCTGTTTTAACTCATTCACCCCTGAAGACACATTTGAACTCTTCCAATTGAAAGGTTGGAATAGTTCATAATTAAATTTCAGGGGTGAATGAGTTAAGAAACCACCTGCAATAAGATTGGCTGTTATGGACATCTTCAAGGTGATCTCTGAGTAAAAGTTTGGCTGTGTGTTTTCACAACATGAAGGAATGGTATTTACATTTAAATAACTATAGTGCTTTTTCTACTTAAATTTTACAACAGCCTGTTCTACATAAATTGGGAAAATATTGCATTATTTTTATTGAAATTTGGAAGATACTACTCATTTTTCCTTCATTTTAGAAAAATAAAACACAATTTTTTTGGTTTAAGAGGTTTAGCAGACTTTATTTCACTGATAAACAAAACAAAAAATACTAATAATTTACATACCCTCTGGGTATATATATTGATTATGTATTAAGAGGTTATCATTATAGTTAAAGTTTTAAAATCAGGAATAGGATAAACAAGATGTGTCACCATAAGTATATGTTTACAAACATCCTTAAAGCTGCAATCTTTTCGTTTGAATATGTCTGTCGAGTGTTGACACTAAACCATATTAGTTACATAATTATCGATATAAGTAATTAAGATTTACATAAACTAGTTGTTTAATACAACAGATAGTAGCAAGTGTTGATTTCTAATTAATCTGTTCATGATATATGTCAACAAAGATTATCATAATATTATGTATGAATCAGAAAATTTTGATCCCCTTATATAAAGATTGTCAATGGTAATCAAAGATTATGATAATTTTACATAATAATCAGTTAATATTGGTCACTTTATAAAGATGGACATTTTCTAATCTGACAAAATCTTTAAAAAAGGTGTGCTAATTTTGATAGACACTAATGAACGGTTCACCTGTCATGAATTTCACTTGATCCGTCATTGTCATTTAAAACATTTCTATACCCAGGCACTATTTACGAAATTAAGTGCCATTCATACCCCCATGACCTGCAAAAGGCATACATACTTAATATTTTCTGTAATCTTAATTTTAAGATCTGCTCTACCTGTACATGTTGGAGACAGCCACCATATATTTTGGTAAGCTGATTACCGATCAGGGTATGTGGGTGTTGAAAGGCTTGAGGAAAGGTGGTACATTTATATTATCCTGATTTTTAGTTGCGGATTAGATATTTCTTCTTAACTGCCGCTATAATCTTATCCAGTCCCCCCTATAGTGGGAGTTTAAGTATGATCCTTCCGTCTTGTGGGGTTGATTGGTCATACCTATTTGATGTTAGTGTGTTTTCCCTCCCCTCCCGGTCCCTCTCGGCTCTTGTATTCAACACCCACTTCCTTGTATACACAGAGTAGCCAGATGGTGAATGGTGTTTTCTATTTGGACTCTTTCTAACACAAACACCTTAAGCTACTCCCCACTATGTATTGAAGTTATGACCAATGATGTTTCGTGTACTCTTATCCCCTCCTTTTAACATAGAGATTTTGTGCAGTTTTATATACCTTATATCCTGGGTCAGTGTAGATTTATAGTTTCAGTGGGGTGCTGCTTTGCAAAATAAAATGTTATAAAGCTTTGGTGCAGATTTTTACCTTTACATGTAATATATTCAGGATCACATTTCACTTCATTGGGATGCTGTTTTGAAAAAAATCAGGTAATTTCACTGAACAATGCTTAAGGTGCGGTTTGATACCCTAATGCATTAAGGTGGAGGAGGTTGATGAAAGATGTTGGTTAAATATATATCATAACAGTGTCATAATCATAATATGGATTTAGTTAGGCCAAGGATTGTGGAAGGGGGGGGGGGGGGGGAATGGTAAATCAAACGGGGTAAAATGTGTTATTTTAAAATCTAGTTGTGAAGTTCATTATGCTGTGAAAATTTACAGGAATGTTGTTTTGTTGAACTTAAATTGCTTGGAAACTTTTTTCGAAATCTGCAATTCATTCTTTTTATATTGCTAATGATGGTAGACATACTATAATGCTTAAAATATTTGACCATAGTTCTCAAGTGGACACTTAAGTTATAAATTCCCTGGAATTTTTCAGAAACAAATTAAAATCAACATTGGTTTATGTCAAAGTGATGTGACACAGTTTTACCTGTCAATATACATTGTCATGGATACCAGGTGAAACTGTGCAGGTACGGTGGTTGAAATCGTATAAATAAACCGATTGACTTCTGCGGATAAAACAGGCCAATTAAACCAATTACAGTTGTCAGCTTGTCAGAGAAAAACACGAGTCTGTGGGAGATAAAGTCGGAAAAACATTTATTTGTGGCGGACATTGGCAACGAGAAACATTTATTCATGTCGATGTGATCCTGCTTGGCAGAGCCAAATAAACACACTTATCTTTAGCGTGTGATAACAAATGGCATATGGTTAAAAAACAGGGTAATTGTATCTAAAGCAGAATTCAGAGCTGCGGTTTTCCAGGCGGTGCAGTTATGTGACAATCGGGGTAAAAACAAACAGAGCGGCGTTTTGATAAGGGAACGTCTGGACTTTACCATCATGTAACCTCTCCCATTTGGCGGGGCTCCAAATTGTCCTGAGTAGGCCAATAGACATTCACAATTACCAGTGCATCTGGTGAAGGATTTTATTTTTTCGCTAAGTGGAAGGTCTTGAACTATCAAATAAATTTGCTTTTATTCGGATTCAGGTATAGTTCTCCTGGATGACTTGAAGTGTTCCAGACACAAATACGTTTGGGTGGGTTATGCGTTCCGTTGTTTATTGTCATGCCATTTCTTAAGGAGAGGATCTAACTCCGGGTGTCCTTAAATATATGTGTCATTAACTTTTTTCCTTTTCACAAAAATTGTACAAGTGACATTTAGTAGTTTAAGACGTACTGGGAGATTTAGTGAAGTCCTGGGATATATAGGTGTCGCCCATATCTCACTAATTCTTCTCATGAAACTCCACGTTTATAAAAGTGAAACCTAAACTTACTTCCTGAAGTACTTTCTGTCCTGGTGGTTTTTCCCGCCTTTTTCATAGGAAGTTTATATATCAATCTTCCTGCTAGAATAGTTTTACAATGTATACATATAATTATAGAAGGATATGATGGGGTGTTTAATGATTCTTACAATTGGTTAGGTGATTTGGTGTCTCAGTGATCATGAGTGCAAGACATGGACAAAAGGGTACAAGTCAAGAAATGGTCTACTTTCATTAATTGTGTTTCTATGTTTATATGATACAAGTTGGAAGTATATATCTTTTAGTATCTTTGATACTTACTCATCATCCCTTATTCTCCCCCTCCCTCATAATTAATGCCCCTCCCCCATCCCCACCACCACCCCCAATATAACCTACCCCTCTTCCTCCCTACAACACCATGCATCAAGCCACCCCCATCCCTACCACCACCACCACCCCCAATATAACCTACCCCTCTTCCTCCCTACAACACCTTGCATCAAGCCATCCCTACACCTGTTACATCCATAGCACTGACTCCTAGCTACCTATAGCATGTTGGTGATGAGTATGTGTGTGGGAGGAGGGAGGGGGGGGGGGGGTCACAGTAGGAAGAGGTTGGATCAAGGCGGCTGTGTATGGTTTGGTGGGAGGTTATGTAGGAAGTACCTTATTCACTGTAATAATTGCCCCAACCCTTTTATGCACCCATCCTTTTGTTTATCATTTTATTGTTTGGAGCAGGAAGGGGTCGAAGGGGGCACTTATTGAAATTATATGTATACTCATTCCCTTTTTCGGACATGGCCTCCATTCTGGTTCAACAGTTTCGCAATTTGACATTTTAAGAAGTATTAAAGAGAATACAATTTTGAACTTTTCCCTTGGAATGTGTCCAACAGGTAATTATGTCCCCTTTACAGCAATCGCCACAATCTGTATTTTATTATCTTAAAAAGCAACCCTTTTAGCCGCCCTGGGTGCTAATTTTGGTCAATGTGGTAGAGGGGTAATGAATAAGGAGGGGGGGGGGGGGGGTATC
>JAUMHH010231848.1:0-26299 GCA_032359455.1 Chlamys rubida
GGCTCGGTAAACACGGCTATATCTGCCAAGGGTTAGTGGAGTGTATACGGAGCGAACACTTGGCTAGCGAAGATGATCGCCCTCATGTTTCGAAATTTCGATCCGGATATTTTGTTCTAAAAACCACCCCATGGTTCTCACCATTATGATATCTAATATCTCCAGACATGATATGTAATATAAAAGTAAGGTCTTTTGTCTCGGTCAATACGTTGTTATGCGGATCTGACAAAGTAATATCGACCTCGGACTGCGTTCCCGGTCGATATCATTCTATCAGGTTCATATAATAATGCATAGACCTCGACAAAAGTCAATAATTGATAAATATACACATTCACACCATTTTGACCCAGAAACCAGATGGAATAATTTGTCTGAATATAACAGGATCTAACAGACGACGGCAAGTCATATTGAAATCAGCATCGTTATTGATAAAAGAAGATACGTTTTCCCACACAAGTGCATTTAATTTGGAAAATAAGGCCGGATCATATCAAACTGGCGATATGCAAATTAGCAATGATAGCAGAAAACATGGTCGTTAGTATGCGTAATTCCATTTAAATTTGCATTTAATAAATATTCATAAAGTGAAAGAATCCTTATTTAAAGTTACTCTAATTGGCTATTTGATAGCTTTGGCCATATTTCAATGAGTGTCAGCTTGAGAACCCGTAAAGGTTCTCGCCCCTCACTTCGCGGCGATGTTGTTGATAGCAAATCGATCCCTCTTGTCTTGAATCATTGAATTTTTTTATGAAAGCATCCGAAACAGACATTAAGATTTTGAAAGAAACACCATTAAAATCTTCCTAATGTTTTGGACAGCCTGTGGCCATGCTTTGGGAAACATTTTTATTGAAATTTATAATTTTGGCGTGGTACTTCTTCGGATCCATGATGGTATTTGCTTTCCCGAATTGATTTGTCGATACCGTCAGCGGTATCGTTTTATTTATTGTTGTCGAATTTCTCATTTCCTGTTTCGCAGCTGGAAAAATTACGTCATCTATCACAATCCACGTCATAATTGAATTGTTTTGCATGAACGGATGTACATTTTGTATGATTTCTGTAATTTCTATTTCTCTATCAAATAGAAACCTTGTCGATAATAATACATCATTTGTGTCCTGCATATTTCGCATATACTTGTATATCTCAATTACTGAAAATTGCTTGTTATGAGAGTCGGAACATACCGGTGAATTGTAGTCTTCGAAATATCGGGGAAACCAAATAACTCACCGCTTGCTGCTACAAAATTCAATTTCATATTTGAAATCGAAATTACAGCCATATAATTGAATGGCGTAACTGGACTTGTGTTAGGAAGACGACACGATTAAGTTGTTTTTTTCTGCATATCTTGTCGTTGTTATATTCGGCATTGCCTTTTAATGCATCACTGAATGTATAGCGGACACTATTTGTTGACACTGCTTGTTAAAATATTATACCGTAGTTCTAAATGGCAATTAATTCTCCTTTTCATTTTCAGCGTAATACTTTTATGCAAATTATAAATTTGTTTTAATATTATACATGTAATTATTAAAAGAGAAATGATTGACGTAAGTTTAGAAAATACGAATCATAACTGAAGTACCGAATGGTTTCAATCAAAGAACGCGCAATCAAAGAACGCGTTGTCACCAAGCATTCAAGTGACTTGGATGTTTTTACATGACTGCCTTGTGGTGTTTGTGGCGAGAACGATAAGGCACGTTTCGCGTTCTTCTTCCTCTGGACGTTTGTTTGGAACACGAGTTATTACCAATTAGCATTCTAAATGCACCGCGAAGAATTTATTGAAATTTACGTCATCAAATCACTATAAACAGCTCTCGTAATGATGGTGGAATTAGAGGATTCTGTGTCACGAGAACGCTTGTCAGGCATGACAAGTCATTAAGTTCACAGTTATGTTTGGCGTGATCTTCTTCGGAGTAGTTGAATGCATCAAAGCTTGTTGAAAAATAAGACGAATGCGATTGATTTACCGATAACTCTGATTATTCAGTCAAACGGGAAAAGTTATGTTCCCGACAAATTGTCGAAATCTTGCGTAAAAACACGGAATTAGATTAGAGGGAAAGGCAACTGCCTCTTCGACATAGGAAATATGTCTAGGGCACTTTGATGTTGCGAGAAACAGCGAGAAAGCTCGAGAATTTACGTGATTTGAGAAAAAAACTGCTGCTTCAATCATCGTAGAAATTTATTGCCATTGAAAAGTTATACATTTTGGGGAATCCTGTACCGTAACATTTTCCCGTGTTCAAAGTAATCTAAGCTATCTATAAGTCCGTGGTAAAAACAAAGCATTTAATTTAGTATTTATCAAGAGCATACATGAACTTGATGTTTATGAAAGGAATATACATAAAGAGGGCCTACATTAACATTTCAATATGATATTCATTAACAAACTAACATGAAAAATATTAACAGAATATATCCATTGGTAGGGCATTAACATGATTCCATCGCAAGGGGCGGTAACTAGGACCCCTTGCATGATGGCGGGTTTCCTCGTGTGATCTCTTCTTGTATATTACGAAAGACATATGCCTAGACTTATCTGGTTATCTTGTTGTCAGAATAACGTGACTCTATAGAGTGTCACGCTAGAGTGTTTATGATATGATAGTTCAGTGAGACAACACTTTAAAACTACCGTTGAATGACCTCATCATCATCCGCGGACATCGTCATCTAATCACACTGGCTTTAGCGAGTGCATTAAACCCCGAACAATAAACCTGCGAATATTGCGATTTATCTACGATAATGTTTGAACAAATTCAAAATTTTCCAATGTCGGTTTTTCGGTTTGAATTGCTCTTTTACATGACATGCATGTTAAAAGAATATAGCATATATTTCAAGTACATTCTTCTCTCTGTTAATTTTGTTTATCTCCATGAACACTGATTATTTCATGATGTGTATAAGTTTAGACAAGAGTTATTCAAGTTGAGAAAATGTTTGTATAATACGGAAGTATATAATAATTATGAATCTTGTTTGTAGTACAGAACCATTGTGCCTCTTCTCTTCTTTTGGCATCAATAATGGAAACGTAACGAGCATTCCCTGGCGTGTACCCAATATAAGCTAGAATGTGTGGTTATTATATATGCGGTACGTGAGTTTGTTATTCTCTCTCTCTCTCGGAGGGTTAACAGTTCCGGAAGTGGAAGCTATCGGCAATGAGTGACGCCTTGACATAGTTAAGATGCCGTGTTGTCTAATTCTTGATCCGTGAGCTATGTGGAGTAATTGAATAAAAATACCAAATCGCAGTGTCAATTAAAGCCGGGTTACTGTTGATTTTTGGTATTCGTGGGCATAACTGATACACAAGCACATTGTTTTGTTATGCATTAAGAACGGATATATCTTTGAAATCCTCTATCGATGAACATATCTGCTCTGCATCAATAGAATATGTCATTTCAAGATCGAATGCTCTTTACGTGATGTATTACGAATGATACAAATCGACTATAGGCTGATGTCTTTGATGGATATCAAGGAATCACGCGGCAGCGCAACGGTAAACTTGACAGGCTTTCAAGTCTGCTGTAGATCTGATCGACTTTACCACTTTATTGGACTCAAAGAATATATTTAAATTCCAATTTGAATTAGAACTTGGAGTCAGTTTCTAAAGAATATATTCATACGTATAAGTTGTTCTCTTCTATCTCCTGTTACAGTCGAGATTGTAATGTAACTGTTATTTCTTAAATCGAACTACATTTTTGTATTCGCAAAAGAAATTGCGGCGACATGCATGCATTCGTTGTCCTTATATTGGTGTAAGATTATGATTTGAAGCAAAGGGCAAGAAAATATATCATTTCAATATGGGATCAAGAATTGTTTTATTATACCAAATAAAAGCATATTGTTTGGCGTTTATAACAAAACCAAAGAAGTTTTGTCGTAAAACTCGCATGGATATTGTTCACGGAAGGTCTAGGGAATTAGCAACGTTAAAGCGGCAGTTTGGCGTCACGCGAATTTGAGGGAGCAACTTAAATAAGTTTTTTGACAAGATCAGATAAGTTCCTATTTCTGAGGGAGACATACCTATTGTTTCATTGCACGTGCTATATTCTAAACGAACTAGAATCACGTATCGCACAAATATGTTTCATAACACATTTTTACGTCATTATTTCTGGTCTATATAACAGCGTGTTGGTCCATGGGCTACATTGTTCACATGACTGAAAATAAAACATCGTGTTCCTTCCTGTGCCCAAGTTTCTCCGATCACATTTCCCTTATTCGGACTCTTTCACTCTTTACTTAACAAAGGAAACAGACGTTTTCGAAGCTTGCAAAATAACTTTTCAATTACTGTTTGTGTTTAAAAGAAACTTAGCATTTATTATTCATACCAAAGTGATCAAGCTAATTTTCCCTTATTCGGAGCTTCTCTAGAAAAATAGACAAGAGACACCACAACCTATAGTTCCGAACGACGGAAGCAGACGCCAACAATAGCGCGTAACCCTGATCATCTGTACTGTTGTTTAATTTTTCTATATCGGTATGATGAAACAGCTATTGCTCCCGTGGTAGGTATTAGTCATGGGGTAAACAAAGAATCGTATTTCCCCACATCAAGCGATTCCTTGGTTCGCCCCCGTGATATATAGTAAATCTCGAAGGAAACAGAGAATCGTATTTCTCTACAACAATGTCAATAAATATGTAATATGACACCTGATAGCGTCGTCACCAAGGACTGTTTGTTTGGGGTTACCGTTTTCGAAACAGCTAAGGTCATATGAAGACGGGTGTGTAGGAACACACCACAGAAAAGAAAGAGTAGGGGAAGAGAAAGAGATGGATCAGAAGTTCCAATGAGACCAGCAGATCAATTAGGGCTTCTTCAATGTTTCCTTAGCAGAAGACACAGAATAAAAAATAACGCTATTCCGTAGCGGATCTCACATCAGTCGCCTCTTGTGCTAATTTGCATTGGGATACAGCAGTCCGTTAAGTTCCTCAAACCTACTCAGGGATTTACGGCGTTCAAATATTATAGCATATTCTGTGATAAAATCTTTTAAATGACGCATATATGTCACACTGAATAGCATTTAAGCCACAATCTTACGCGTTTCTGGAAACAATATGTGCGCAGTGTACATTTAAACTGTAGCTCTACTGACGAGATGAGAAAGCGACAGAAAGAAATCCTGCGTCTTTTTTCGTGTACGAATCACGGAGAGTCCCGGAAATGGACATAATTAAGGCGGCGAGCACCAGCATAAAGACAATCTTTGCGCACTATGGCTGTGTGTTGTGTGTGGTTAGTTAGTGATTTCAGCAGAAAGGGAACCATATATCGGTCCCTGTGTGCGACATGACAGTTTTTATTGGGCACACGCTGCTATAATGAAGCGAGAGCAATATGAAGCCTTGGTCATCAAAGGACTCATTGACCCCCGGTGAGCGTGTAACAAATCAAATTTGTACATGAATAATAGGGAATAATGTTATTTTAATATATTTATAGCTCTATTAGGGCGCAGTTGGAAATCACCAACGGGTGGCTCAATCAAATTAACGCCATTGAACGTATTATCGCGCGCCAGCCCTACAGGGGATACTTCCTGCCGAACGTTTTGATGTCGATCAAGAATACGTATTATTTCATTAATTCAATTCTTACCTAGTGTAATATGATATTTTGTTTGTCGATTTTGTATTAAATTATACCAGTCATTCAATTGTACCAAACCATACTGATTATAAACCAGGTTGGATTCGGCATTGAAATAATACAAGTGAATACCTATATATATTAAGTAAGCGAGTGAATACACATCTGTAGTGCATTCCATTCCGCGGAACATTCCAGTTGTGCTAACTTGGAACTTGTTAGTCTCGTTCAACCAGACTCTTGTTGTCTGCGCAAGCTTCGTCGAACATAGAATTACAAGTGAGCAAGCGTCTGGTTGAACGAGACTAGGAACTTGTTTGTTTGAAGGGAACAGCGTGTTCAACATCAGTTCCCGCACGTGGAAATCTAATAATCTAATAGGAAAAGGGAACGAATTTCCGGAATAAACCTCAACAGCTCCGGTGTAAAATTGTGAAAACAACGCGGATTACCACTTTAATTTACAAGTTTTACGAAATGTGAATTTACTTTGAGTCAATAATAATACTTTAGACCGATTAGATACAGTTTAATCTGGTTTACGTAGAAACAATATACAAGTTGGTGAAGTCTGAAATGAAAAGTTTTCACTGACCACCAATTTGGTACCCTCAAATAAAACGTTTCGGTCGGTTTGGTTCGTTCCGGCAGATTGCCTAGTTCGTAAAATGTAGTACGCTGCTGTTATATTTCTTATGAAATCCTTACACACACAAAATGACCGTTAATCGCAACGGGATCATAAATTATTAGCTCAAAACAGTGCCCCTCAAAAGCATACAATACGATGACATACACTGCTGTATCTTTGCTGTATATTTAGCTGTATTTTAGCTGTATCCTGTTACACGGACGGTTTAGTTTTAAATTGTATTTATATATCAATACAGTGCAAGTTCCAAACAAAACAATTCTAAGTAAAAAAAGAAACTTTTAACATCTCATATCAATAGAAAATGTAAGAGAACGGACGTTAATTGTTTTTTAAACAGTGACACGTATATCGATAATGAATTATGCAGATTCAAAATTACATGTCTGCTGTATTCCACTGCATGATCGCCGACTTATATGTGCATTTTTACATGTATTATTGCGAACCGTGAAGAAACTAAACCTGGTCTATTGCACCTTCTGTTTATTTACCTTGAACCTTTATCTTTTCGTTGTTTACCTCAACTTGATAAATTATGTGTTTATTTTGGCATGCATTTAATGTTTAATAATTGTCTACCGTGTACGCCTATAGGAACCTTATTGCGTTGTCGAGTCAATAAAAGGACCTTGTTCCGTTAACAGACCTAAGCGACCTTAATGCCTAAGCGACCTTATTGTGTTTGTTTGCCTGACTGGGGACAATATTTGAAGTTCAGTTTAGGATATGTTTTTGCAGTAAGCGGTCCTCTTTCAGTATCAGTGAAATTTTTTTGTTGAAACTATTTTATTTTTATTTCCGTTTTAAATCTGCGTTCATAGGATTATGTGTACACTTCTCTTCCCGCTTTGAATGACGTGTTATCCTCATTAGAAGCAAACATTGAGGTGACTAAGGCTGTCCCAAAATATCGTTCTCTCTGCTGATACATATACTTAAATATACCGCAAATATCGTGTAATTGTTATATCGAAATCACTAATTACTTCGTTTAAGATGTAAATAGACGTATTGCACAGTTTGAGAAACATCAAGAAAAACATTCATGCCGGTATTTTACTCATTCAAACCTGAAGATACATTTGAACTCTTCCAATTCAAAGGTTGGAATAGTTCATTATGAATTTTCAGGGGTGAATGAGTTAATATGAAACCGTACTGACATGAACGTTAGGAAATCCGCTGAATACTTAAGCGAAGATGCTCTATAATTAGTCACGTCTTGCCTTGTTCCAGTAGTCAAGGTCACGCGGATGTCCTTCCTACCTCCGTCCAAGCCAGTTAGGCATAATAGCGAGGCTCATACCGAGTTCAAGCTATTTATAGCGACTAGCAATCAGTGTCACGGTAAATACAATATTTCATAGAAAAATAGATTACGGCAAATAGAAACACCTAGGCCACGTGCTGTTTTTAGCGTTCATTGTATTAAATGAAACGACATTTAATAGACATTGGCATCAGAGTGTTTCACCCACATTGGTATTGTTCTCGGAATATCCTCTCAGACTAATCGATCTCAGGCTTCTGTTTGGTTTTGATATACATTGATACGCTGGCATGTTTGTATAGTTTTTTCTAATTATGCAAATTCCGAGTTCATCATTCTAGAGTAAATAATTACTAAAGTACATCAGCACGGCTGAGGATCTTTGCCGACGATAGTTTATTCGGACACATGAACGGTTTGTTTTTGTTCGAAGAAAATATTAGTGTTTCACTTTTAATTTAATCTTATTGTCCGTGACGTCATGCTGCTAGACTGTGGAATATGTGTTACTAGATACTGCTATGTGAGCAAGGATCAAGACATTCAAAATATTCGCCCAAAAACAAAATAGATGAATAAGTAGTATTTCAAAAGTTGGAAGCAAGGGACTGAGGGACGTTTGGACTAACACTAGAAATAGCACTTTCGTTGAATCCAAATTTTCTTATTTGGATTTTGAAAATAATCTATATATCAGAAACATGGACTTTGGAGTTGACAAATGGAGATATTTAATGTCATATCTTTCAGTAAAGTATTATTTATCTGTCATTGATCTTACCCAAGAGTCTGCTAATTACCACCGCCTTACTGTATACGGAGCCAAGGCGTGTGTAACGGATTTCGCTCCGACTCCAGGTTGCCTGTCTCCTTGCGTGATTTGATGAATTGTGTCATAGATATTGCGCTCCAAACCTACTAGTTCACATGTTCTAATTAAAAGTTGATGGTTGTTCTCTAGAAAGTAAAAACAAATCAAATATAGGAGGCGCCGAGATATACCAGTTGTCAAAGGGCGTGAATCTTTTGCGTTAATCAAAACTGCGTTCTCTGCTATAATCATATACCCAATAACTCCCTGTCACCTCTAACGATCCGGTAAGTCATAGAGTCATCTTTACTATGTTTAAATATGGATGTAATTTTCGGCAAATTCGTTTTTACTGAATCCGTATAGGCGAAAGAACAATGCACAGCAAAATAATAGTCATTAACCTAGCTTCAACGCAAATGTAATTTGAAACTTTCCGACTTCATAGTGGCTCCGGGACTGATTTTCAAATTAAATTCAATTCTGTCATAATTGCACGCTGTGTCGTCCCCTGGATTCCCGGCATTAACAGTGATGTATTCGCCACCAGTTGAATCAGATAGCGCCGCTGCCGTCCATAACAAGCTTACATACTGCTGCCAACACTGTGACGAGATAAAACCTATAAAAGCCATGTATTTTTTGGGATCTATACAGACGTAATGTAAACAAATGACTTAGATTTTTAAACATTACGCTAGGATTCAATTTGATTGTGAACCCGTCCATTTGAATGTATTGCATTCAGAGCTAAGATAATTCCGTTTCCACCTTTACAGTCACGCAATTCTCAACGATAGCTACGTTCTTCTTTATCACGCCACAGTGGGTTTTATTAAAGAACCCTCGAAACTAGCAGTTTGCTCCAACGTAACGGGAACCACTGCAAACATTACAATCGTGAAGAGTTCCACTTGATCAGCTTTTTTTTTTCTTTTTCTTTCAACTTCAAGTATTTTCACCTACCTTTATGAAAATAAAACAGCTTAAAGATCCCCGTACCACTGCCAAAAACTGTTATCCAGCATGACTTTGATTAATCATTCTTGTAAAGAAAACCATACCTGGCGAATTTTTCATGAAAATATAATAAAAATAAAATAGATAAATCCTTTTGAGCAGAAGCATTGTGAGTGTACAAATTCAATAGGGCTAGACCGGGGTTCGAACTCTGAACCTAAAATTGTTAAACTATCGCTCTAACCGACTAAGCCACCAGTTCATCGGAAGTGGTCTAGCCCAGCTGTGCTACAGTAATAAAAATATAAAAATAATTGAGGGGAGGTTACTGTATATACGAAAAACCACAATCCAGTGGGACAGGGATCCTTAAAATGACTTTTTTGGCTAAGAGTTACTTCCCTTTGTTATGTGTTCATCTTTCATTTTGATACAGTGCATTTACAACTCCTTGAACTCCTTGATATCAAAATTTGTAAAGTGTAGGACTGACAGTGGATTGGTCCCGAGTTTGGTCTCTGGAATTCTGGTGGGTTTTTTCGTTCTTTTCCCCCCTATATTGTATTAAACGTAAATTAAAATGAGGTGCTTACATTGAAATAAGCATGGTCTATTTCAGTGCTTCTAATTAGGTTTGACATGTAATGCCCTGTTGTTTATGAAGCTAGACAGAAAACTGTTTTATGTGTAAACATACTTGTTATGTTCCTAATTGGTAGCCAATGGCAAAGAAGCGGGCGTCTATTAAAGACATGAACGAAACCAATATCATTTCCCTCATAATCAACCATGTAAACCATGTTAAAATCATGTTCGGTATAATTAAAATCTAGGCAGGTTGATAATTATGTTAAGCCGGTTCCACAGGCATAGAGTGATGGATATAACTCGATATACGCGAGATTACGTCTCGTGAGAGCTGTCCCAGATAACTCGATATACCGCCTTAACGGCTGAGGGACGTACCGCGGGGCGAGATCTGGAGTTTGTTACCTGTCCAGGGACCTATCCTACATACACATAGTAATTTTCAGAAGTTCTTAAATTTTATTGATGAAAGTTTACTGAACGGCGATTAAACAGTTTATAAGAGAATCATCAACACGATGCACGATTGCGCGCGCCGGTTACGTCCCGGAATGCATTTTTCATTTCATTACATTTTCATCACATTTCAAAAAAAGGTGAGATTCTCATTTCGTTACTTGGGGAACATAAACAACATGATTTATTTTCTAAAATATTTTTTTTTACAAAATTGAAAAGGATGTATTACTTTCTTCAGCGTTAATGACAGACGTAAAGATATTGGAATACGGATCTGTTTTCTGATTGGCTCACGTCGGCTGTGTTCCGTTTTTGATTGGTTTCCTGTATGTTCTCGGTTTCTTTTACTGTATCTGTTGAACAAAATGTTTAAAAAGTTATTAAATTGGTATAAACTATCTTCAATGACGTAACTAAAGCTTTTGCTCGCCACCTACTTCCTCTTTACAACGGAAACAGCAAACCAATCAGAAAGAAGAAAACAACAAATGTGTTTACTACCCCAGCAGAGTATGCTAGATTTCCATTATAGTCACACACAGCTTGGCTCCAACAGCAATGCTGTCTCGTCTTAATTATTTTACATGATACATTCAAGGAGATCTTCAGACATTACAGGTAAGTTTCGGTAACTGTTTTCAAAAGGACGATGACATTTTTAAATAGTTAATTTCATCTGTTATATCACGTATTAAGACTAACATAGCATGCATGAGATACATACTTTTAGCACTTTAACTGTATAGAAACTAGATGACCTTATTAATAAAACGAACGTTAACGGTATCGGGTCGCTTCGATACCGCTACCATTACTTGCTGCACTGACAAACACGCGATCTTCTGTGTGTTTGCGTGAGAGTTATCGAGATGTGGATAGTCTAAGAGAGGGTAATGTACAGGATACCTTTACGTCCATTAACAGACAAAGAAGAACACACTAGATTGGGAAAGCTATACTGACTGTAATGTCCAACATTAGGTCACGATATCTGAGTGTTTGTGTACTGATATATCATTTCTTGACGACCGAGATATACTTCAGCGTACATAAGATCAGGTTTTGCTGTTCGTTTTATGTCAACACATTTTATTTATAAATCATGAGGATCGGACAACTGGATGAGGGCTTTGATTAAGCTCCTAGAATATTCGCATTGCATACATGTACATTTGTACGTACATACATTCGATGTGCTAATTTTGTGGGTATTTAGACATTTCTTGCTCAAAGTTTTCAGCCAAAATAGCTAAAAAAAACAAGAGGCTTTGAACTACGAAACACGTATATGCTAACCTAGTATCACCTTACTTAAAAACATAATAATAATAATAATTGTATATCCATAGAATCCCAAGAAATAAAAACTTCTGTTTAACATACATTTTTACGATGTTCTGTCTACGCGAATAACTCCTGCATGTAAGTCTTAATGAGGAAAATATGATCGGGGAAACTCGAGCGCGTGAGGCCAACCGGATACTTTATTTCCCGTCATGTGATTAATACAATTCCATCAGATATATATCAGAATGTATTTCGTAACTAACACAGTAACCAGGGTCAAATGTTTTAAAAGAACTAACATCTCTTTTAACAATGTCAAAAACTGTTCTGCATGTAACATCGGGATAGCTTTATAGCATAGAATCATGTTCGATTTTCTTTGGTGATTAAATAATTATGAATTTTATACATGTCGTAAATACACACATACATCGTTGTAATCTTCAAATACTTGATTATCTAATTATCAAAAGAATGCAAAATTAGGTGAGGGATTTATATGTTTCCATATTGTGAATTGATATGTTAAATTGTTTATACAATTTTGCTCGAAGTAAGAAATCGAGACCTGTTTATTAGCATCAGCATTCTTCGGGCTGGGCTCCATAACAAATCTACCATATTAAGACTGACAATGAACCATATATGGCAAAGCATATTCCTAAGGAAGCTGAAGATTAATCCATTTATATTCCACCTATTTTGGGACAATGATACTCTATTGGTCTATATGAGAAATATCATGATTTCATTCCTATTCAATTAGTGTGCCCACTTGCTATTATATCATATCTGGCTAAATGTATACGTCGCTCCGTTAGTCTGCACGATGTGTTGACCATTTAGCTTTGTCCAGACGGTATATGGTACGCCGATCACACCTCGTCTGCAACCCCCGGGTCAATTAGTCTGGGCACGACACACTACAAATAAAATTTGACCAGACAGATTTTGGTCACTCACAGAAACAACAAACGATGTATAGGATAGTTATGTATCATCGCTTCTTATCAATATGCATAACGGTCTGGCAGAACGATTCTTGATTTTCTGCTATAGTCTGTATCAGATAGCTGAAATTTGATACAATAGCGTGACACGGGTTTGACATATACTAAATTACAAACACCAAAACACAGTGTCGATCGAGGACTCACTTAGATCCAATCGCTTATATGTAATGAACATTTCTGCACTTTCTATTAAGATTAGATTTATCTACCAACGCTATCATCCCCATCCATTATACCTTAATCTGGACAAATCCCCATGGGGGGCCCAATGTCTATCAGCATGTAAAGTGCATGCCAATCACGCGCCGCACGTGAACGTATTTACCTAAGAAAACAAATTGTAATGAGTGAGATCTTATCAAGTAAGTTATTCTGTAAATGTTAAGGTCATGTGCTCTTTGAAGATTACCAGACACCTATGCTGGTGACATAACATGACAAAAGTCATCTTGCTCTTTGAAGATTACCAGAGACCTATGCTGACGAAAGTCATCTTGCCTTCCCAAAAGGCGCTAGAGATCGGACATATGACCGTAATTCTATTAAGATGATTAGTGACGATTGAAGAGAATGACAAGCACTTTTATCAATGAAGGTTGGTTTAGCGATGCACAACTTCAGATTTATTATTTATGTATATCATTTCAAAAGAATAAGAATCGACAATACGTCTTTAGCACTTTCATCTCTTCAAAGAGATTCTTCAGGTTATATAACTTATTTCCAGTCTCTTCGGTAAGTCATTAAAACAAATTACTACCTTCTTCTTAAAACATAAGTACATATAAATCACCTAAAGAAATAAACTTAGGACATCAAATTGCTGACAGCATGCTCATCTCCGATTTGGCACAACATGCAGCTAGTATATGGTTGCATCCTTCTACGGCGCCGAATCTCGCGTATTATTGCGGTATTTCTAGCGAAAGGAAAAATAATGATAGCTATAATTGTTGGAACAGCAGATTGTAAATGATGTTTGTGAAGATGATGCTGTAACATCGGATGTCAATTACAAAGGTGTTGATTGATAGGCTTAAATAAACCCCATATAACAACGACAGAAGTCAAACTAGTGGAAGATTGTTAGTTCGATAACAATAAGAAAAACTGATCATATGTCAAGTAGTGTAGGGCGAGGAGTTCCGGGAGCGTGGCTCTAATGAGGTCAACTCGACCTTCGGAAGAATTGAATTTCTTGTCTAATCACTCAGTTGACGATTGGTTAAAAAGAAAACACATCAGGAGTCTGTGTAATCAATTTACTTAAAGTAAACTAGGACAAGGCATGCTATCTAGGGAATGTGTGGCTTGGCATGGATTATTTGAGCTAGCTGTCAGCACAAGCTAAGAAACAAATCCGAGTACGTCAGATAGTCAACAAATTTACCTCGTCGTTAGCAAACACGGATTAAATCCGAACTCACGAGTCGATATTAAAAAATAAAACACATTAGTACGGAATGGGGAGTTACCAAAACAAATGAAAGACATGTTGTAATCCTTCAAAATATCCAGGGAAACAAGATGCTCCGGAAAGATGGGCGTTTCCGGAACCACAAGTCTGGAACTGATCGCATTGTCTTCCGTCAAATTCAGGAAAGCCTTAATGATTCGTTAGTGTTAAAGGGATTGTATATATGGCCATTGTAGTAAACAAAAGTACTTCAAGACGCATTTCCTCAATATTGTAAATAAAGTAGACCATAGGTGGCTTTATTGATAGATAAACTGTTATCGACCGTCGTCATCTGCTCGACTACCTGCTGTGCTGGTTGAGTTTGCCTTATTAGTGTGGTCAGTTCGGCTGCTTTGACCTCTTTTGGTCTCTTAATTGATTTTCCTATTTTATCTTTCTGAGCAGACATGTTCGCGATAGGCACAAAACAACATTAGGCCTGTTCATCAATGGTACGCTGCTGCCATTCGTAAAGCGATATGACCAGCCCACCATTTACGTTGTCAGTTTGTATTTTGCGCCGAGCGCTTAGTTTACATGGTGATCCAAATTTTAGGTCACTATTTGAAATTTTCATAATGTTAAGTTGAATTAATTTTCAATTTCTTCCCCTTCCATCCCCCCTTCCCTTAAAAAAAACAGAAAGAAAAAAACGAAAATCAGAATATCCCTACTGTTCAAACAATCAAGCATTATATCTTTTTTTCTGTCCAATAGCATACATGTATTACCTTAGTGGATATTAGACTATGGGTACTGAAATGAAATTACAAACACAAAACGTGAAAAAGGTTTATATTTCGTTGTCAATATGGTGTTCAATAAAATAAACCGGTTCCCATAGCAACAGACCAATGCCGGTACGTCCAGCTAGTACCTGATATTTACAGTTTCCCGAATGAAGCCATGGTTTCGTAGCTGGACCGCGAACGGCGAGATTTATTCTGGTCAGAACTGCGTAAGAATAAGATTTGTAAGACCCAATATCACACTCTATCCCCCTACGTTAATATCGCCGTGCTCCACAGTCAAGGAGGGTCACTGCAAAGAGCTACAGCCAACGGATAAAGTGATTGACCCCTTCTTACATAGGATCGTCTTCCAGGAATTGCAAATGAGAGGTTTCTGAAGCACGGGAGGAGGAGATGTCGCCTCTTGTAAATTACTCAAAGGCGCTTGATAGTTGAAGCGCTTCTGTCATCCGGAATAATCATAATCATTTCTTGAACATGGTACCACGGAGAAATGATGTTACCATAATTGGTGTACCTTTAGCTGTCCACAAATGTTCCCTACTTATACGCCGGTCAATGTAAAGCATTTCTATGACAATAACATAGGACATTCCCGGTACGAGGGGGACGTCCTTAAGTGATTATAAAAGAACATACGTGAGAGGAAATCACGAGCCGCCATTAGTCTGATGTAGTAGGCTAACTGTATTTGTATTAGCCGACGTGAGGGATCGCGCACAGAATCGGCTCAATGCTAAGAATGATGATTAATTGGTATAGATGAAAACACACGTTACATCAAAATGTCCGATACTAATGAATTATAGATATGAAGATTTTTTTTTGTGAGATATATAAGTTTATTGACGTTTGATGATATATAACATAATCCCTTTTTTTATTGTCATGGTTATTTCATTTTTGCATATTTCGTCAATATATTTCTTTTTCACAACCGTAAAAATTCTGGACAAAACTGTAAGACACTTGGCAAAACAATCTGTACCACAGAGACAGTTATATACAGAAAAATAGCTTTCTCATGGTTGAACTTTTGAACCGGAAACTGATTGTGATAACCGTTTGTTTACATTGCATTTGATGAAATGACCCTGATAGTAGTATCATTACTATGAATAGGTGTCGTTTGGTCCTGATTGAGTTTACCGAAGTGGTTCTCCCCCTAATACTCCCTCTAATACTCACAATGACATCTCATTTGAGCGTTATTAACTGACTCTAGTTCTGACCATCCTCCAAACCTGTTCCTAGGGGAGACTGAGCCACTCGGTGAAAAGGCACGCGCACCACGGCAAGCTTAATGCCACCATGTTTACGGAAACACGCGTACTATTTATATGAAATTATGTCTTCGGTAATGGTGTATATCTATACTTATATATAAAGGTCAAAAAACGTTTTATCTGAAAGGAAGATTTGGGCAGTCTTCGGAATGTTGTCTTAGATGTTCGAGACTAAAACAAATCCATGATGATATGACTATGCAAGAAATAAGAGAAGCTGTCTGTGATTTGAAGCACAATTGCAGAGGTATTAACAAACGAACTGGGCATGGACAAATTGTCATGTCGGAGCTGTTTATGGAAGGCAACGAGATGTAATGGAGATCTCATAAGTCCTAAAAACCCTTGAAACGCAGGGCGATTGTCAGCCGCGTGATTGAATGAGGCAAAAATGTAGAATATGTTTTTTGTGAAGTACCGGGACATGCGTTGCCAAGGTCAGGACGTGTCTATAAGTCTATCCTGCTGAATTAAGAGCTATCTCAACAGGGCCATTGACATAAAATCACGTTCTCTTGTAAGCCTCTCGTCATTTGCATGCATCCAAAGGTAATAGAGACTTATTGGCTGTCGGTATCTCCTGTTAAGCGTGTATTGATAGGCTATATTCATGGCATAGGGCAGCATATATTGGTCATCAGCCGTCTTGAAATTTTTAAGAAAAAAAAGACATCTATGGCACAAACACGTTTTTAGATTGAACTACATTCGTGTAAATATTGCCATGGTGATTCAAACAAATATACCATAAAAAGGTCCGTAAGGAATATGAATTTCATTTTAATTATGTATCAATAGTTTATTACGGTATTCAAAATCACTAGAAGTGATGTGCAGTCGGTTCTTAAAGAATTTAAAATTTTGTGAGCGAACGTAATTTTCCAATTTTACTATTTTCTGTGGCACCCACAGTTTTTAAGAATTGCCGTAAATTAACAAATCGCGATGTTATGTTGACAGTGATAAAACCGCCGATCAAGGACCGTTTCATAACGGAGAAACACGTTAATAAATTAAGACTTCATTGATACTAAATATAGATTGTCTCTTTTAAATATAGATTTGGTCTAGCACCTTAGAAGATATTTTACAATAAATGTAAAAGCACAAGATGGTCCAAATTTTAAAAAGGCCAAGAAAAGTATTTATTATACCTCATCTTTATAACAGCGTGTCTGATTAGGTGATACTGGTCAGATGACGGGGTAATAACACACATGTCGCCCTCATGCGCTCAAGTTTCCCCGATTAAATTTCCATTATTCGAAGCCTCCCTAGAAAAGTAAACAAGAACCACCACAACCTAGTTCCGAATGACAGAAGCAGACGCCAACAATGACGCGCCAACCTGATCATCTCTACTATTGTGTGATTGATTGATTGATTTTGTTCGGCATAATAAAACGTGTATTACCCTTTCAGTAGGGAATCACGAATCTTTGTTTCCCCGAGGTTAATACAGTTTAACGAGGGCGAATATCATAACTTGTAGCTGTTGCCTACGACAGGCGTGTATAATAAAGACGAGAGATTTTGGACATTTGTTGCATCCTTGATGGATTAAAAAAGCGTCATCAAATAACCAATGTTGGTATTGTTCTACTTAGCCCATGCATTAAAGAGCAAATTCAGCATTGTTTTCAAAATATATGCATTTTTGGGCCAAGGTCATTACAATGTCGAATCTATGTGGATATTAGCCTCCTTCATCTCCCTGCGCTAAATTTTACGATTTGTTTTCTTCAAATTTGATTATGACAAAACGACGTTTTAAAATGATGTTTTCTTATCTTTATGATGTGGATTTCAATAACATCCTAGTATATAATTGCATGTAAAAGTATTAGTGTCTTTCCCACTCTCAGTATGACACGGTGAGTACGAAAATTCTTCATCAAACCTGAGTTATAGCCATTATATGATCCAGAGTATTTATGTCAGTATTTCTTTATGTATGAGTGCAGTAATATCATTGAAGGGCATTACTTCTTTCTGAAATTCAGAAATTAAATGGATTTTAGTGATTGTTTTACGAAACATTATTTTTTCCTTTTTTTTTTTTTTTTTTTTTTTTTTATTTTTAGTATATAGTGTATCTACTAACTGTCATCAGATTTAATACCCATAGTGTTTTTTTTGTAAGTTACCGTTTACAGTGCTAACACGCCAACAATTATAATGACGTCACGCCAACAACAGCATCACAATCACTAATTTATGCTGGCATTGTGTAGGGTATCTTCCACTGGTTTTCAGCATATGTCAGTACATTTCATACTATGGAATGTGGCTGTGATCAAATCTAATGATTGATGAGACAATTAATGTGATCTGCTTCATATTTCCTGAATATTGTCTAAAAGCTAGCATCACCCTATGAATTTCGCCTTATTAACAGGATATGCTTCGCTCTATATTGCCATAAGTATATTAGCTGCTAAAAATACGTGTCACAACACCGAACACCCCCCTCGACGATCGTTTTATTGTATGATTCACAGGAAAAAGGGAATAAGATATAATTGTAATAATATTTGTAGCTGAACAAGGATAGTGACCCGGTCACTGAATGTGTAGCGTGGAAATTTGCCTAATGGAACCGTGTTCGCCAAATTGATACCAATGAACGCATGATATATATGCCTTGATAGCCATTGGCAAAAACTCTAACACCTCTGATGCAGAGTGTTGTGTGTTGTTTATCAAAAATATTTATTTCATGTCCTTATTTACAAATATTTTTGCATTTTAGCATTACATTTGCACTATGAAAACAGGCTAGAAAGTAATGGCAATGACAAATATAGCACTAGTGTATTCATGGACGCAATGTTCATGCAAAAAAATCCATTCAATTCCTATATGGAATTTGAAGTTGCTATCTTTGTTATTACTTTTAATTAGTTCATGTGAACATGATAGGATATGTTGTGACCTGCTTTCAGATAGCATTTATAGGCAGTATGAATGCCAAATGATTACGGGATTATAAAACATGCTGCAACTGTTCTTTTATACATAAGACATTTGTATTATCCTATAAATGCCATCTGAAAGTGGTTCTAATTTTTAAAATACCAACACAATCTTTGTTGATGACTGGGTTATGCGCGTCCACCATTGTCGATTGACGACGAACCAAACGGCTGTGACGTGTCTCAATATAAGTGATGCTTGAGTGTGGACATCGATTCCGTTTTTCTTGCTACCGAAATAAACACTATTGACGTGTAACATATCACATTATCTGATCAATGTCTGCTGATATGTGTTAATTCTCGGAAAATTACTCTAAGCAACACAGACGGGTTGACAGGCCCACGCGTTGTGAGACAGAGCGTCAACTGAGAACACCGCCAATCAACACATCAGCCTACGAGTAGAGTTACACCAAGCGTCAACTATAGAACATGGCCAATCAACACATCAGCCTACGAGTAGAGTTACACCGAGCGTCAACTGTAGAACACCGCCAATCAACACATCAGCCTACGAGTAGAGTTACACCGAACGTCAACTGTAGAACATGGCCAATCAACACATCAGCCTACGTGTAGAGTTACACCGAGCGTCAACTATAGAACACCGCCAATCAACACATCAGCCTACGAGTAGAGTTACACCGAGCGTCAACTATAGAACACCACCAATCAACATATTCGCATACGAGAAGTAAACTCCGAATGTGAATTAATTCATTAAATGATTTCTGTTGTTTTTCGGTATATCTTAAAATTGTTATTAATTATTTTGTGATTGTTTTGACGTCTCTTTAGAATACTAATCAGATAACAGGTTCTGCGTCATACTTTGAAGCTAGGACGTGTTTGATCCACAATTCAACATCCAGGAAATGGTATTAGATCACATTCTTGAATACAAAAAAAAATGACATTTCATCTGAGCTGATTTTTCAATGTTTCTTATCAGAAGAAATGCACTTTCGACTCTGAAATTGATTTAACTACAAGGCTCAACCTCAGAAACCTAACAGTATTCTTCAGTGGAATCCTGCAAATGTATTCTATTCAAGATATTATCACGAATGATAACCCAACAACTATATGCACTTTAAAAAGATTCAGAAACATTTCTACGCAAAGAAATCCCTTTCAAATGAAAATTTAATTGATTTTTCCACGCGAAATGGTTTTATTTCTTGTAATTTGAGTCTTATGGAGAATACACAAAAATAGAATTCGCTGAATGCAGATTACATTTCAATTCATACGCGTTATCACCTGAGTGCTAGAATTTCATGCTGAAGAGTTGGAAATGTCAAGGGTTGTGCGCAGTGTCCCGTACGGTAACCTATTAATGAAATGGACTTTCTTAAT
Source organism: Chlamys rubida (assembly GCA_032359455.1). Lineage (NCBI taxonomy): Eukaryota > Metazoa > Mollusca > Bivalvia > Pectinida > Pectinidae > Chlamys > Chlamys rubida. Next base: position 20,573 of record JAUMHH010231848.1, read on the forward strand.
TGATTTTCCTATGCTTCATTATCAATAGCATATAAAAAAACTTAATACAGCACTCGTTTAAATATGTCAGATGACTCATATGGGTATTTTCTATCTAAAAAATAATCAAGAAAAACCGTATACTTTTGTTCAGAATACAACGAGGGTGAGGAAATGTATAAAGCATTTGATTGGCTCAGGTCTCTTCGGATAATTTAATTTTCCGATCCAGAATTACATGTATATATTTAACCATAACATACAAACATATGTTGATTATATTGTTTCTACTACATCAAAATTGTTGTTAAATGTACTTCAAGGCCTATGAGGGAACGTGACCTAGATCATCCAATTATTTAAATCATGTTGTTATGTTACGCGTACAAGCATATGTTACGTGATGTCCCACCAGATAGGGCGTACGAATTGTACCTGCTGCCCCCATTGCATGATCGTAAGATCTAGAGGCGACTAAATTTGGGATCTTATATTTTCTCTTCTTTCTAAACAACTTTCTTCTTCCTAATATCTCCCTTGACAATGCCTCACTTTTGGCCTTCGCGTTCGCCCTTGTGAGGAAGGCTTTGGGTTCTGTCCCCTGGCCAAGACATACCAGAGTCTGTACAAATGGTAGTTTCTACTCCTGCTTAACGGTCAGCAATTTAGGAGTGGGACTGGGACTGGTTCGCCCGTTGTCAGTATAATGTGACCGGGTGGGGTGACCTGCTGAATGTCTTCGGCAGTATGTTTCAGTGAGGTAGCACTATAAAGTCGGCATCAGTTTCGCGCTTTCACAAGGGGACAAACACGAACATATCGCAGCCTCCCAAAACACACACGCAAACACTACACGCATGCATCTTGCACGCAGGGGAGGCCGTCCTTAAATGACCATAGTTGTTGATAGGACGTTCAACAATACTAAACCAAACCAAACATTGTTTTCGTTTCATCAGGAAGCTGCGAACAACTAATAGCATAAGGCCTAGACGCTGTAACCAATGGGCCTGTTAATATGCATATCATTTTCACAAGTACGCGTGCTCTCTTACCTACAAAGCTAATTGATCCCGGCAACATTTCATTCGGGTCACTTGTTTACATTTCCACTACTGATGGAGCCTTTGAGAAAAACGTTGCACGTGCTTTGCTTGTTAGAATTAACATATGTACGGGCATAAGTTATTCTCCAATAATAAATGAACATTAACCAATGAAAAGTGTCGTTACATCGACGACATGGTAGAATCGAGGTTTTATTATAAGACATTATATACACGTGAAAGTAAACGGTGGAAATATGTACTTCGTTATCACCTTTTCACTCAGGAGGAGGGGTTTTTGCTATATAAAAAAGTATAATATTTCTACTGTTAATGAAGATTAGTGTAACATTCTAGATGAAAGTCAAACTTTGAATATTGTTTACTTTATTAGTGTTCTATCCAAGTACGATCGCATGCCGATATATCACCAATGTATGCCGACCTCCTGTTATCCAGTTACTACTCATCAGGTTGTCCCACAATTAAGAGGACATATTATCAATTTTCCATTTGAAAATGTTCATATACCCAGTTGTCATACAACTGGGCAACATTTCACGGAAACAAAGCTGACTTATTTTATCAGTTAATTATCCACGATTTACAATATTATTCATCGAGTCGGGAAAACGCTATGATATTTTGCCATGTCTATTTGACAAGGAAGTTTGCGGGAATACAGGTTTGTTTGATCTGTAGCTACCTTACATATATATATAACAATGTCAACCTTTATATATATAAGACAATAGTGATGTCCTGTTTCCGGTACGTCATGACTCTTACAGTGCCTCCCAGCATTCTCCACCAGTTCTGAGACCATGTTGAAAGCCTGATTAACGCCGACCCCGGAAAATCTCGGAATGAGTTAAAATAGTTCACATGACAGAGCTTTGATCTATACACGTCAGTTTCCTAGAAATGATAAACTTAGGACACATACAGGCGATTGCATAATTCAATTTGGTTTGGTTTGGCTTTGTTTTATTTTGTTTAACGTCCTATTAACAGCTAAGGTCATTTAAGGACGTGCCTCCATGTGTGTTGGGTAAGCGTGCATGTGCGGAGACAGGGTATGTTGGTGTAGTTGCCTCCTTGTGATGGCGCGGATCTGATGCCGACTTTGTAGTGCTATCTCACTGAAATGTCATGCCGAAGGAACAACGGACAGCATTCCGCCCGATCACATTATGCTGAAAACGGATGAACCAGTTTCCCCAAAGGCTGAACGTTAAGCAGGGAATAACAACTACCTTTTTTATGACTTTTGTATGTCCCGGCCCGGGGACAGAACCCATTGCCTTCCTCACCTGGGCGAACGTTTAACATTAAAACCAAAATTGAGGTATTGCCAAGCAAGGCGCTAGGAAATAAAAGGTAGTTAGAAGTTGAGAGAAATTCAATTTGGTAGTTTATACAGTATGCCAAAAACGAATTACACTGCACCATACAGCGGTTTCGTCTTCTAGGATTTCCAACATTTTGGCCCATGAGTCCTAGAAGGACGAAATGGCTGTATGATGCACTGTGATTCATTTTGACATATATTCAGTTAAAACATTAGAGGAGTGCTGGTAACTTTAAAATTAATAATGAGTAAAGTGTGCGTATTTTATACCATGCCAATATTCAAAAAGGAAATGAATTATCGATGAGTAGAATTTCATCCCACTATAACTTCAGATCCCCTGATAGTATTCAATGCTTCTGGACATTTTCGTCAAGAGTCTGGGATTATTATACTACATTAAAATTAGCTCTGTACAAAGAGTTGCAAATAACACTTAATGAACATTCGACCTCATCTTCAATAGTCTGTCCTTTAAACTGTTGATTCGATTAACAGCGACCGTGGTGGCCTCATCATGGTATGGAACCCGCATTGTATGTAAAATGGCAAGATTGTCTATAATTACATGAAAGGTTCAAAAATAACCCTTCTAGACTTGTTTTCGCACATATGAAATGTCAATTCATTAAGAATCTATATATATCAGGCTGTTTTCAATATAGTATTATTGTGTTTCATTATATCTCCATATCATATGGCCTTAATTAGCCAGCGACATGTCCGGTTGTCGTATTGTGATCACCGTCTTTGATGTACGACCTTCGATGTCACGCGCTGATGAGTTGATCGTTCAACTAATGGGGTCTATGTAGGCAACGTATTCTGACTCGTATGGTCGGACTCAGCGGATGTTTGCCTTTCTTAGGGTGGTGAATTCTTGTGTATTCAACAAGGAAGACATTCTTTGTTATTTATTATTATTATTATTATTAAGACAAATCAATATTTTTTCCATATTTCATATTTTTGTCAACAATGATAGCGTGGCGAAATATACCCTAATCTATTCCAGTTATGACTGTACATGTACGAAGGTCAAATTTACATTCGCTCGTGCAGCTTTACAGTTGCATGTAAGCACAGATATTGCGTATTTACCACGAAAGTTATCTTTTGATTCGCGCGTGCAGTTTTAAAGCAGTTGCATTCGAACTGTATACTGTAAACTTGCTTGTTTCAGCGCACACAAATTTTAGCGCATCATCTATTTTTGTTTAGGTTGACGCATTGAGGAATTGGCGCAATAACACATATATGGAATAGATACTTTAAACAGAAACTGCAATAGTCATAATTAAGCATACTATTTCAAATACAAAAAGCGTTAAAATAAACATTTACCGATAAAGCAAGAACGACAGCATTGTCTGAGAGATGTCCATATATGTTAATAGGACGTAAAACACAAACAAACCAAACCAAAGTCTGAGAGATGTACCGTAATAAGCAAAGGGTAGCCGGCGTAGTCATATAACAATTGACTTATGGCACTTTGTGACATTGTGAGTGACAGGATTCACAAACGTAATGACATTTCCTTTAAAAACATTTAAAATCTGTGTGAGATGATAAAGATATTTTCAGTGATTTTTCATTTATTTTATTTACGGAACTCATCCTTACCGTTGTATAACAGTAGAATAGCCCAACGATAGATCTCGCTAAATGGATATATATTCGTTTCGCTTAAATTATATAATTACCATATAAAATTGGAACTCATTTGCGGCCCAACATGAAGTACATCATTCCTTTCATCTCTACCTCGCACTCTATCATGCTCTTGTCAACAAGACGGGTTCTCAGAGATCCTGACAAGAAAGGAGAGACAATGATACCGAAGAGGTTGTAGTTGATGTCTCGAAGATCCATTTGTGTCCGATCATAACTTCGTCATACATTGGCTTGTAATGAAATCCTATCGCTTAGGCGTCCCTCGTAGATATCAAGTTATAGTCCCAGTTGCGGTATAGATACAGGTTATTAACATCCGATTTGTCAAGTTTACTTGGTACTTAATGACATCAGCTAGACACAGCCCATTTGTCACTGAACAGTTGAGCAGACGGACTCCACTGATACTTGAACATTCGGACACCTACGTCGTAAGCTTCCATCCGACCACATATGCCCTAAATATCATCGAGTGATTTATCTCAACAAAGATATACTCACTCGTCAAAAACGACTTCCCTTATAAAGGAATTCGTGACAGTAGAGCGACTAGCTATGACAACAGTTTATAGAGAGTAGCGTTTATCACCAGTGAAATATAAGTTTATGGTTTTATTCCATGTGTTTGAAATACGAAGGATTCATGACAGCGAATATCAGTATGCAACATACAATGTATAGTAAGTACATGTGAATGGCAAACATGGATTATATCGGAAAAGGGTGAATATTTGACTGGGCTAAAGTTTCCCGGTATACAGTATTTTATTACATACTTACTGGAAAATACGGGTTTTTTGTATATATATATGCGATACGACACAATTGCTTTAACCCATATCAGCCCTCTCCGTATCAGCCCGCAAAACACGTATCACATTTCTTTTGGAAAATAGATCATCAGATAGAAGATCTATCCGTATCTTATTAGTAAGTATGCAATAAACAGAATAAAACATGGCTTTTTCCATATCACACCCAGTATCAACCCGAGACTCCAATATCATTACATTTGAGCGTTCGCCCAGGTGAGGAAGGCAATGGGTTCTGTCCCCAGGCCTGGACATACCATAGTCCTTAAAAATGGTAGTTGCTATTCCCTGCTTAACGTTCAGCATTAAGGGGAATGGCAACAACTGGTTCATCCGTTGTCAGTATAATGTGACCGGGCGGAATGCTGTGATGGGTGCCTTCGGCATGATATGGAAAAAGGTGTGATATGGAAAAAGGCATGTATTATTCTCTATATCTCTACTCAACTAAACTATATAAAAAGGAATGGTGAACTGCCAAAGAGCATAATGTTACTAGTAGTTATTACATTTCTACACACCCCTGCAGGTGGGTGATCGGGAAAAGAATACACCTGCTGTTACCCACTGCATGTATCATAGGTGGCGACTAATGAGGGAACCCCCTGCAGAATTGGGGATTTGCTTTGGTGTCCTCTATTTGGGGAACACAAAAGCGACCAAAATAAATCTGCTGCACCCATTGCAATATTTGGGATCTTTATCTTTCTTTCTACTTCTAAATACCTTTTATTTCCTAGCTTGGCAACACCTCACTGTTGGCTTGGATTTTGAGCGTTCGCCCGGGTGAGGAAGGCAATGGGTTCTGTCCCCAGGCCTGGACATACCATAGTCCTTAAAAATGGTAGTTGCTATTCCCTGC
>JAUMHH010231871.1:0-11638 GCA_032359455.1 Chlamys rubida
TGGATGGCTGGGTAGATCTTACCCAATCAGAGATTGTCTTAGACATTGGATGGCTGGGGAGATCTGGCTCAATCAGAGATTGTCTTAGACATTGGATGGCTGGGTAGATCTTACCCAATCAGAGATTGTCTTAGACATTGGATGGCTGGGGAGATCTGGCTCAATCAGATATTGCCTTAGACATTGGATGGCAAAGAAGGTCTTCCTTAATCTGGAGATTTTTAGTGCAAGTTAATGGATCAGAAACATTCTGCTAGGATAAACAAAACATATGTTTACTTTGAATAATCACCCCATCATATTTCATGTGTAATCCTTATACTGAACATAATTCATTTAACGAATACGAACCAGACCAATATTGCGACGGTGGCCAAACACCTCAGCAGCAGGTTTCAGGTACCGATCAAACCCTTACCCAAGCTAGCTTGACGCAATGCAAGGGTAAAGCCAGCGGAATTCACACAGGCTACCAAAACATGCCGGTATGCTTAAAGGGAGTCAGCCAAACACATGGCAATGGCTGAAAATAAAAATATACCTGCTAACGATCAGATGTAAGGTGTGTTTGAGTGAAGTGGCCATAAAGTGTTGGAGTCAAGGTCAGGTACAAGTATAACAGGTATCACGTCAGTCGTTAGCCATAATGAACACACCTGTTGTTCTGTTAACACACCCCAGGGTCACTGGGTATCAATCCAAAAACAATAAATAGGGCTGGTCACAATATCGGGGTTGTTACCCGGTCCTTTACTCAGAATTATCCCTCACACAAGGGGTAACTAGACTAATGTTGATGTAGAGGACATAAAATAAAGGAGTTTAGAGGAGAAACAGGTTGGAAGGTTAAGAAATAAAGAGGAGAAACAGTTAGAAGGTTAAGAAATAAACAGGGCCATTTACTGCAATAACAAACCATTTTGTTTTTAGATTTATAAGCAGTGGGTGGAGGGCACCTGCCAACAGACAAAACATATTTTGCATGTTTCTCATTGCATCTGCTAGGATTTAGGCTTGGACTGAGATCTAAAATAAAATTCCTGCTAGCTGAGCCAGTAATGTGTGACTGGTTGTTTATCATAATCGGATTGTAACAAATTCTGTGGTGGCCCAGACCAGGAATCGAAGCCAGATCTGTCTGGTAAATATTGGCTAACCCAGTCTGTGTCCACTACATGATTGGTCCCTAATTTGAATGTCCCCATAGTAACTGTACCATGCGAACTTAAAGGTGACTATTTACAAACAAAAAAGGCTGTCTAGAAATCACCTTCAGCTTTTGTTTAAATCTTGTACAAGACGGAGGTACATGGTTGGACCACCTGGGCCAATGGTTTGGCCACATAAAAAATAGTAGGATATTTGTTCAAGTGGACAGGCGAGAAGTTTTATGGAATGAACTGCCCTCTTCTTGAAGTGGACAGTTTGATGTGTTTAAAACACCAGGTGGCACTGTAGGAAACGTTCTAATTGTTAGAGATTGTCAAAGACTTTAACTTTATGACCAAAACACTCGTCGGAGGAATGGTTCACTGGCTAGGCCATGACCTGTACACTTCCTCTGCCCATTAAACAAGTTTTCTCAAGTGTAAATTAAGATGGCAAGTAAACTTGTCTGGTGCAACGTTTCACTGCAAAGCCCATATTGTGGTTACCCCGAACACATGCAGTTGACCACAGCCTGTTTTTTATACTACAGTGAATTCCCCCTCATTGGAGCGTGCCGAAAACATGGATAGACATGAAAGCGACAGTGTTACTTATAGCCGTACAGCATTGATACTTAATTAAACGCTATCACCTGGGGTATGTCAAACCAACATTAATGCTGTACAAATCACCTGCTTCTTCATACTTTTATAGATTTTTTTTCTATGTGAATTTTTTTTTCTTCGGCATTCACATAAAAACAGGAGAGCACACCTGTGGGCCCTGCTGTACGTGTGGAGTTCAGGTTTTGCAAAAAATGAAAATAATTTAAAAAAAAACGGTTTGTTTCTGTTTGGTGCTCAGTTTGCCTCTTCACATATGGTGTTTATTAATTTAGCAGGTCAGACAACACACAGGTAATCTGGTGTCAGGGGGATACATTTCAACATAAAATCTACATCGCTCCATGTCAATTTCACAGGGAACAAGTATTTCCACATGTTTTGAGATGCTGCAAGGAATAACTTTGGCTTTTGCCTTTAATAATGAAAGGCCCTGTAGCATGCCTTATGAAACTGTACCAGCAGCTTAGTCATCTCGGGGCTCGGTAACTTAACACTATGGGAAACGGCCTCCACAGATTTTTGAAGGGAGGATTCTTTGCTAATTATCTTAAATGTCTGTGTTTTCCATAAAATTTGACCATAACTCTTCGCAGCATGCTTTCCCGTGTCAAGATGAGGGTAAAAAAATAGCCCTGTTTGTAAACAAAAACATTCGATATCATAGCTACCTAATTATAACCACATTTTAATTCTGCGCAAAATAAGATATGTGATTATTTATCTAAGAAATTAGTTATTGAAAGTTAATAAAAGAACAACCGCTATTCTGTAAATTATAGAATTGATCTGAAAACAAAATTGAAGTTTTATAACAACTTCCTATGTGTCTGTCAAAAATTTGATTTTAATTACCATTAGCAGAAAAATGTGCAAACTTATATTATAGTGAAATTTAGATGATTAATTTCTATACATGAACTTAATTTACATTATTCTCACCCTGGGAGATATTTTGTGGTCAGTATGTGGCTATATAAATACATGAACGAAATATATTATAATGTAAACCCAACATAATTGGGACAGAAATATTTTGCCACATTATACAAGTTCTGGTTTATACAGTCAGTGATGTTGGACATACTTTTTTACAAATAGTATGAACTTGATTAAATTTTAACTTTGAAATCAATCAATAAAATAATTTATTTCTGTGTAGTTTTTGTTAAAATGTACAACAATTAAAATATCACATTTACAATACTCATTATAGCATTTTTGCATTAAACAAAAAAATATTTTTTATACAAAATAGAAGATAAAAGCTTAGTATCTGTAGAATTCATAATTCGCACAAACTGATCTACATCATTCATTTTACTAAAATCTTCAAATATATATATATTGTTTTGTTGTAAATTCAGTCCATTCAGAAATGTGTTTCATCTTTTAAAACATTAAACTTACTTAAGTCTTTGGTCCAATGGGACTTTGAATTAACAGTGTTTACTTTAGCACAAGGTCATGGATAAAAACAGAAAATAAAAGAAACATTCAATTTTAACATATAATTACTTAAAAATTATTTCCATTATTCTTCAAAGCAAAATTTCAAAATGCTTACAATTGTCACACTGGTGAATATGTTTGTTTATGAAAAAATTTCAGCTTTTACAAGGAAGGTCACTACTAAAGTAGCTCAGTATTTTTGACAAAAAAAGCTCAGTGCTGGGATACAATTACTTCTGATGACTTTGGATTGCTTGAAATAAATTCAAACCTACGAACATAGAAATACTAAACAGATTAATACATTGTATACCCGGTCCCCCTATCCATATGATCCATCCCCCTAACCGCAATTGTTTCACCTCCCCTCTGTGGTCACGACGGGGAGACACCTGTGCCCTCCTGCTGATTTTTAAGTCGATGCTACGTAATTTTATGCCCCTCCAAAAAATATTAATGCTCCATTGAATAAGGCCTTAGGAATTCCACATCTGGTGCTTCGCCGAGCTTTGTGTTCACAGAATCTCAGCGATGGCTGCCATGTAATACAGTGCGAATGACATGCTAAGCACGTGTCCGATCCCTCCGCAAATTGGAAAGGATACATATTGCGTGAGTGTGAGCGAGACAGAACATCGTGGTTTAATTGGAAGCCGCGGGGGTGTTAATATCACAGATTACTTCTTGATTACGTTGTGAATCCTAAATCTTTGAAACATTTGATGGAAAAAATTATGTCCCAAAGATGAAACATTTGAAAGTACCGTCTCGCGTTTGATCTCCATCTTTGTCATCCTAATTGACAAAATGGAGGAAGGAGGTCTTGAACGAGGAAGAATTTCTCAATTATACCACCAACCATCTGATCGGAGTTAATACAAATTAGATTAGCGGAACGCACCGTCACCTGACATAGTCTTGTCTCCTAATCATTATATACCTGCTGCTGTATCAGTTAGAGAATCTTAATTTTCAAAAATGATTTAATTAGGAATAACTTAACCTCCCAACAGGGAAACGTGGGAAATTCTGAGGCTGCTGACGGAGATACATTACTCTGTCATAGACTCATGGTCAGAGACGAAAGAGGCAAGCAGACATATTGTACTAATACCATCGTACATTCTGTTAATTGTATCACATTGTATTAGGCGTCAGTAAGTCACAGGTGCGCGTATATTCTGCTAGAGTCGTGAAATGTCTATAGGACAAGCTGTCTCATGTCTCTGCAGCTGGTCAAAATCATACAGAGACCGTATCACATCAGAAATATTAGATGGTATCATGATATTTTTTGATAATTAATAAAAGATGTCTTGATTTTCCTGATAAAATAGTTGCATGTTTGAGCGGTACATTGGCAACAGCATCTGACTAAAACGTGATCAGATAAGGGAAACGGCTACACAAAAGTCACCATCACGTTCAGTAGCAGAACCTGTCCTATACGACATGTAGGATCATATCTCAGATCGTATCGCGGATCGCATCGAAGATCGGATCTCAGATTCTATCTTACTGGGCTGTTCTGTAGGATTGATAACATATACAGATATGTCTGATTTTGTAGATAAATTTTTTTGTTTCCTCAGTTTCAATACTTTTTGATTCATTATTGAAACTTTGTGCTACATACAGCTGTATTGTACAGGTAAATTAACATCACTTACACAGGTAAATTGACATCACTTACACAGGTAAATTGACATCACTTACACAGGTAAATTGACATCACTTACACAGGTAAATTTACATCACTTACACAGGTAAATTGATTTTCATCACTAACGGGGAATGCTGATGGAAGTATATGTAAATATTTCATAATACATACAGGTACGGCTTTCCATTATTTACAAAGGTAAATGCAAAGTGATGTAAATATCAAAAAACATTTTATCATTTGCATATTGTTGACAGAAGATATTTTGTCATTTATTCATGGCAGAAGATGTTCAAATATAATTAACTAGAAGATATTTTAGCTGTAACTTAATTTCGGAAACAGACTAAAACCATGTTACATCCTGTGCAGATGATACAGGTATTATATAAGTCAGGTGTCAATTAATTGATACAGGTGTGATATAAATTAGGTGATACACACCTTACACCTTCGATCTCAGGTAAATCATATTTCATTTTTGAAAAGATATAGTATTATGGTTATTTTTCAATTTTATCACTGAAAACAAATTCAAAGTATAAATGCCAGAATTATACTATCTTAAAGCAATTATTAATTGATCACTTTCATTTGTCAAACTGTTTATGTAGTCAATTAATTTTCATTTTTAGTTTAACAACAAAATTATTTACGTTCACTTTGTACATGAACTTTCATCTGTCAAACTGTGTCAGAAGTCAATAATATTTTTTTTGTTTAAACTATAACAAAATTATTTAACTTCACTTTGTACATGTTGAGAGGCTAGAAGATTCTGCAACAATTGATATACCCTTTATCCACACACAGATATGGAGCATGGCCCCTGTACAGCTTACCATTCATCAAGATGGTACTTTGTAGCCTATCAATGTGCTGTAAGGTATAAGATCAAAAGTTAAGAAATATCAAAACACATGGGTACGGTACCTATATTTGAAGGACAATCTTTTACTTAGTAAGTAGTTATCATGCATACAAAAACACAACTTGAAGATAGAACTACACTACCTGGCCAGCCTCAACCTTATTTAATAGAACCAACTTCAATAACAGTAACAACTTCTCAAATTGGATTCCTTTACCAGTGTTCTTAGATATGCAAATGTCAATTGGTTGAGAGTGTCTTTAGATGGTGTGGCATTGATTGAGAACCAGCAGTCCTATGAGGCGTAGGTATGACGACCGGGCGACATACTTTGTTGTAACGCATCTGTATGACATGGAGAATGACACCATACCCTGATCACATGACCATCTGTTTCATCCTTGAATGACGATGGCATGTTGAACACTTTTTGCAGAAGGGGAGATAAACATGTCAAAAGGGACGGATCTCATTTTCCACTGTAAACAGGGTCGGCCTAAAACTGTAGTTAGCCCAGAGACTGTGAGTGACAGGGACAGTGGTAACAATTACTCCGAGGTTTTTTCCTGTATATGAAACCTATCCATGACATTACGACTTAACAAAGCGTGAAAACCTTTCCCCCGCAAAATAGCAACACATGATCACGCAGAGATAGCCCCGTTACCAACTGGGAAACACGGCAAGGGATGACATGTTTTTGTTTTATTGTTCCGAGAAAACACTACTCTTGCAACCCGGGGCATGTCCCCTGGAGTTTTTTTACGCTCTTAAATAATTTGCGTCTTCCTCTATGAACAACTTCCTGGTCTTTACACATGTAACAGTTCAAGGGACTACTCGGTACATACTGGACAGAAGGCCGGCTAGTCCGGTAAATGAGTCGGACAGCTTCAATGGTGGAGATGATCTCAAGCTGATGAGTTTGGAAAGCGATGTAAAGTTTGTAATAAGACATGCTAGTTTGGACAGTGCTGAGGACTCTTTGATCATTTTTTACTTCTCATCCTGACAGGTTTACAGGTTGACTGGTCACATGATTAAAACGTGAGGGTCTACAGAATAATTAACTAAAACGTGATGATCTACAGAATAATAAACTAAAACTTGAGGGTCTACAGAATAATAAACTAAAATGTGAGGGTCTACAGAATAATAAACTAAAATGTGAGGGTCTACAGAATAATAAACTAAAACGTGAGGGTCTACAGAATAATTAACTAAAATGTGATGATCTACAGAATAATTAACTAAAAATAGGATGATCTACAACTTATTTCTATCCTTTTAATTGATGTTCTGCAGTGTCTAAATAATTCGGTCTTTTGTAGCATCATTTCAAATGATTTTACTAGCATTATATAAACAATCTTTCTCATTAAAATAGATAAAATTGTTTTCTAATATTGAAATATCAGATTGTTACATATTTTGTTTTTATTGAAAACATGAATTTCTGATGGTCAAGGAAATATTTCATTATTCAAAAATATGAATGAACATCTTGTTGAGATAATTATATACACGGAGGTCAGTGTGACATCACGTTCTACTTAAAGTTCAACTTCAAGCAAATGCCATGTTAGTAAGAAACATCTTAAATAAGCTACAGTCCAAAAGTACAACATTATTTGTTTTACATTTCCTATAATTTCACACTTTACTTAATCAGATGCAGGTGCGCATAATTATTATCACAAAAAAAAAAAAATATTGTGAAAACAATTTTGATGGGAATACATTCTTGTCATTTACCTACTTGATATGTAATTAAACAGATAATTAACATCATAGATCCAACATGTACAAACAAAGTAACAGCTTTGGGATGAATTTAATGTGATAAATTAAATATACAATGCACTCACAACCGAAGTCTCTACAGGAATGTCCTCGCCATGGGAGGGGTAGGCAATAATCATCATCATTACTTAATTGATGAGGGAAAGACTGCATACAGACATGTGGAATAGATTTATTTTTTACCGCCTTGTCATCTCGTGAGTTACACACCTGTGGCAGCCGACCCCCAGTTTCACCCCCTCCCCATACACATGCAGCTGTTGTTATGTTTAAATCTCCTATATACATTTTTTTTTACAACTTAGAAATGATTTGACCATAATTTTGTGGTATATACATCTGGCTGGACAGGGTAATACAGTGCCAAGCATTGGGAGGGGGACTAGCGGGGAGGGGGACCAGGGGGGGTTACTCCTGCTACCAGTCAATCAAGCTGTCACTGACACCAAGCCGAAGAGGTTACTCACCACCCAAACCGATCAAAACATTACCTCATCCCCAGGTGGTGTGATATACTCCACAATGGTGGGAACGCTTACCACAAAATCTTATGTACTTATGTACCTGTCCATGTACTACATCAGATATATTTGTACTTACATATTTGATATTTTGTCAGTGAGAAGTGAGACAATTATGATTTATGGACTTATGTTGAGGTGAATATGTGGTTCTATGAACCTGAAAAAAGTTATATTAACCTCCACTTGGTAAGGTCAATATCACTTTCTCAGGTCCATATAACCTGTGATTATGATTATGATCTTACCAATGAGGATGTAGGGAAATGTGTGTCATCTAATATTGGGTTATATCAATTTGATATAGCTGATATCTTTGACGATTGGACAGATATCAAAAGTGATACTAATGGTCATAGTGTCAAGAGTAATTTTCATTATTGACCAATCAGATTGGTCCTTTCTATTTCTTCACTGCATTCAAAGTGTGAGATTTTCTGTTAAAATGCAGATGAAGCAACATTAGAATAAGTGTTTAATTTTGAACATCTTTTAAACAGTTTTTACTCAACCACACAATTGATAACATCTTTTAAAACAAACCTTATCAGATAATAACAAAATCATTGTTGAATGGTAATTGAGACACTCACTCAAAATGGTGTGCAGCCTTAATGTCATCATTAGAATACGACACATAAGATCACACTTTTAATTTCCCACTTTTTGATGCAGTAACATTTCCGTCATTTAAATACATGTAATTTAAAATGAAATAAATAGAGAATTCAATGGTATTAACACTGAACACAAATGTATGGCAAAATATTGGTTCAACTGTACTCATGAAATACGTATGATATTCAATGGAAAATCACTAAATACCCTCCTATGTAGTTATATTTACAGGTATTGATACTTATGAAAACTGGATTTTCATTTAGTATAGCAGGATTTTGGTTATTGTACACTCAAACGTCTTTTTTGTCTCAAAGTTGGGATTTGTCACAAATGTTCATTTCTACGTGATTTAACATAAAATCTTTTATCTATAACATTTAAACATTTTGTTTCGTTTCATTTTGAAAAAAATAAAAATATAATTGTATGAATAAAGATTCTTCCCTGCCTTGTTTTGTACGACAAAAAAAAATCCCAGTACATCCTTTTACGGCTGTCCATACACAGGTCTTTATCAAATTCTGGCTCTGTTGCGAGTAGATTGTGATCGAAAGCCAAGACGACTTCCTGATGGTGTAGAAAATACCAATGTATCAACTTGTTTAAAAAACATTAAAATCTTTCCTCATCCTCACGACACTGTTGAAAACCGACAAAAAATGTCCAGCACAAATGATTTTACTACCAATAAAATGTTTACTTAATGAATAAAATGAGCGAGAAATTCCTTAGATAATGGAAAAAAATACAGAGTAAATGACAATTTGGTTTGAATTGAAACTGTGAGGAGACACACTGTTTACCTTGCGTTACAGGATGTTAGTTTCATTTAAAAGATAATTTAATTAAATGTGGCCCTCGGTCACCCCAGGTCGTAAAAGGCTATACACAGTTGCGTCCCGTCATAATCATGGTACAAAAATCACACACGTTTACATACTTTTCCCATAAAAAACTTCTCAAAGAAACGTATCTCATTTCATGAAGACGCAATAGAAATTCTGAAAAAAACAAACTTAAGTGTACCAAGTGCAATACCAGTACAGAACAGGAGCGACTCGCGCGAGGACAGACAAACAACACTTCTGTACAGTAATAAAGACAAACACACACGTTAAATACAGGTTGACCATTCACATTTCTCCATTTGGTAGAAATAACTGATTATAGATGTTGTAATAGTTGCTGGGTGTGAGGGGGAGGAAGGCGTAAGTATTACAACATTATCTGGAGGCTAGATCGCCATCAAACACACTCTAAAGGACCTTCAAGTGTGGGGAGGGTGTGTAGTCGCGCTCCCTCCTCTAAAATTTACATGTAAATCGCCACTTCAGAACGAGTTCCTTTACGTGTTGGTGGAATACATGTTTAATTTGTAAAACTCTTATCTATACTGAAGTGATAAATTATGATATCATAACAAACATCTGTTTATAATTCTTAAGATAATATTGGCTAAAGTATGTAAAACCTTTTTGTTGTTTTTGGTGAAACTGAATAATAAATTAGTCTGAATTCTCCAGTCACGTTTATTCTGTTTGAAACAGTAGCAAAGACATCAAATATAGAAAAAATATCATTTGATGTTCATAATCAAAACGACACTGAACCTTCTTTTAAATTTTGTCAAATGTTTTCATGATTTGGATTAACTATTTTTATGGTTTTTCCTTTTTGCAAATTTGTTATCCTTAGTGCGTAATTATAGCATATTTGCCAACCTTTGAATTTTTTTATTTGGAAAATTTATATGGCAAAATCAAAAATGTCTAAAAAGCACTAACAACGACCCGTATTTGACAAAATCATTGTGTAAAATTCTGTAGTAACTGTTTTATGCAAATAATTAAATGAACCTGTGCAAGAGCAAGATGTATATAGGGATTGTGTTAATTTCAAAGGCCAAATTGATAGTGAAAAATCAGGAGTTCCTTCGTTAGGGAGACATGGCAGGTATGTTTTTATTCATATCTTATGCCTGAGTAAGGAATGTATGAATGGTAATGAGTACACCCTAAAACCTATGGTTCACTGATACCAAAACAAGGTCAATGGTCAACGTCCCAAAGCCACTCTTTTTCTGAGTTTTGCTTATAATGTAAACCAACATACTCCTCTAGTTTTTGAAGTCAACATTGCAAACGAAATTGTTTGAATGCTGTAGAGGATTAAAATTAAGGTGACAAGGCCTTTGTGTTGATGTGTTTTGTTACTTATCACTAAAACTGTTATCAATACACATTCCTCAAAATAAGTAATAATTTGAAATAAATTATATTATGATGACAACTAATTATCTCATTTATAACAAAGACAACTGATGATGTTAGTTATATATCACAACAGTGACAACTGAATGATCTTAATTATACATAATGACAAGTAAATGATCTTAGTCCTACATGTATATAAAAAGAGAAACTTAATTATCTGAATGATATATATACCAACAATGATAACTTAATGATATAAGTCCTACATAACAATGGAATTATGCGAATTATACATAACAACAACTGAATGATTTTAGTCATATATAGCAATGGAAAATATATATAAATGTCTTAATTTGATATAAAACAATGGTGCTTAATAATCTTAGTCCTACATAGCAATGGAAAATATCTTAATTATATATAACAATGAAACCAGTAACATCTTAGGTATATGACAACAATGACAACTGAATGGTGTTAGGTATATGACAACAATGACAACTGAATGGTGTTAGGTATATGACAACTGAATGGTCTTATGTATATTACAACAATGACAACTGAATTATCTTAGGTATATTACAACAATGACAACTGAATGGTCTTATGTATATGACAACAACGACAATTGAATTATCTTAGGTACAGTCAAACCTGGTGTAGCGACCACCTGTATATAACGACCACCTGTCTATTACGACCACTCTGAAGCAGTCCCA
>JAUMHH010231882.1:0-11638 GCA_032359455.1 Chlamys rubida
TCTAAACAATAAAATAAAGTTACCAGTACCTATGATATAACTCAGGTGACCGCTAAGGCCCTTGGGCCTCTTGTTACTTTTGACATCACATATAAGGCTTTCAAGAAGTGAGAGACTTGTATTTTAATTTGCATACAATGTATCAGGAATTAATGTTTTGAGAATTAGTGATTTTTAACAATGAATTTAGAAATAATAAATCCAAGTAGTTGTAATACTAACGCAGAAAAGCAGATTTACTGTATATGTACATATCATTACTGTCTTAATAGGTCATCACTTGAATACTGTTCAACAGTATTTAGCCTTTTAAAATTAGAATCTTCAGGAATTTCTAGGATTATTGCTAATGCTAATGTACTTTCTATTTGCAGAACATAATTTACAAAGATGCTAACAGGTTTCCAAGTTCTCAAGCAGCAAGGTAAGTGCATTTTAATATGTTGTATATGTTTAACATTATAATGAATGATCATATGATATTAAATATACACATGTAAACTGTAATTTAATTAATACAGTACCCTGGGTCCCTCTCTCCTCATATACAATGAGGATTAGTTAATTGCCTGTTTGTTTGTTTTAAGAAATTCCATTAACCAGGTTATGATAACTACAGTTTGAATAGAGGAGTTCAAAAATGTCACACACCAGACAAGTTCATTTTGATTCATGTTGGCTATCAGGAGAATCTTTTATATTTAAACTATAAAAAAGCCTAATTTCTTTCCTAATCCCTGGAAAAATTGAATGTAAGATGTATTTGTTTGATGCTAATTATTGAGATCTGAAATACTCTGTACTGTTTCATGTTTATCGTGTACAGAGATCAGATATATAGAGTATTGTTAGATACACGTATGTATTACGTTTTGGGTGTCCTGATACAACTGGAGTGTAATATATGGGGGTATACTGGAGTCAGTTGTCTGCTGTCCATACACCTAGAGTGTAACACATGGGGGTATACTGGAGTCAGTTGTCTGTCCACACACCTAGAGTGTAACACATGTGGGTATACTGGAGTCAGTTGTCTGTCCATACACCTTGAGTGTAATACATGGGGGTATACTGAAGTCAGTTGTCTGTCCACACACCTAGAGTGTAACACATGTGGGTATACTGGAGTCAGTTGTCTGTCCATACACCTAGAGTGTAACACATGGGGTGTACTGGAGTCAGTTGTCTGTCCATACACCTTGAGTGTAATACATGGGGTGTACTGGAGTCAGTTGTCTATGCATATACACTTTGAGTGTAACACATGTGGGTATACTGAAGTCAATTGTCTGTCCATACACTTTGAGTGTAATACATGTGGGTGTACTGGAGTCAGTTGTCTGTCCATACACCTAGAGTGTAATACATGGGGGTATACTGAAGTCAGTTGTCTGTCCATACACCTTGAGTGTAACACATGTGGGTATACTGGAGTCAGTTGTCTGTCCATACACTTTCAGTGTAACACATGTGGGTATACTGAAGTCGGTTGTCTGTCCATACACCTTGAGTGTAACACATGTGGGTATACAGGAGTCAGTTGTCTGTCCGTACACCTAGAGTGTAACACATGGGGGTATACTGAAGTCGGTTGCCTGTCCATACACCTTGAGTGTAACACATGTGGGTATACAGGAGTCAGTTGTCTGTCCATACACCTAGAGTGTAACACATGGGGGTATACTGAAGTCGGTTGTCTGTCCATACACCTTGAGTGTAACACATGTGGGTATACTGAAGTCGGTTGTCTGTCCATACACCTTGAGTGTAACACATGTGGGTATACTGGAGTCAGTTGTCTGTCCATACACCTAGAGTGTAACACATGTGGGTGTACTGGAGTCAGTTGTCTGTCCATACACCTAGAGTGTAACACATGGGGATATACTGGAGTCGGTTGTCTGTCCATACACCTGGAGTGTAGTACATGGGGGTATACAGGAGTCAGTTGTCTGTCCATACACCTGGAGTGTAATATATGGGGGTATACTGAAGTCAGTTGTCTGTCCATACACCTAGAGTGTAACACATGTGGGTATACAGGAGTCAGTTGTCTGTCCATACACCTGGAGTGTAATATATGGGGGTATACTGGAGTCAGTTGTCTGTCCATACACTTTGAGTGTAGTACATGTGGGTATACAGGAGTCAGTTGTCTGTCTGTCTGTCTGTTGATACAATTTTTTCTGCACAACTCCTCCAAGATTTTTCTGTTGAATTAATGAAACTCTGCTAATGAAATAAGCAGACTCTAAACCTGTGCATTTGTGATTAGTTAAAATATTGCAGTATGTTTAATAGGAGTTATTCCCCTTTTGGGATTTCCCGATGTTGTCCAAACTTGTGCTACTTCCCTTGTTGACTGATATTTATGTGATTTATGTATCTGTGGCTTACAGTTTTGGGTTAAAGTATATTATAAAGATCTGAAATATTTTGTATTATTTGATTTATATTACAGAGATCAGCCTCTTCCAAATCTACCAGATGGCCCATCTGCCAAACTCTCTGATAACTACTTTTACACACGGGATGCACGCTGTTTGATGGGACCTCCAAAAGTTCTGTTTGCTGCCAACCAAGATCAGAAGACCCTTACTGCTGGGGGCACAGTTGAAAAAGCCAGGTAACATTCTGCTGTCAACTCAAATACATTTTTTGTACTTGTATAAACATTAAATATTGGACAAATAAACCAGTACTGGGCTTTCAGTAGACTTTTGAGATAAAGTATTGACTTCAAAAATATTTAGATTTTACTTTTTAAAAAGAAACTGTAAACTTGGTTAATGCCATGGGTCAACTATTTTTTTTACATGGAATTGTTAAACTACAATTGGTCTTTGACAAACATTGTCGCATGCATATGACATTTTATTACCCTTTTTTGGATTGAAATAATTAATACATATTGTCGGAATAAGGTCTAAGGTTATTTCATGATCCAGGACTCAAGTTCTTCATTATTTAAAACTCTAGTATTGTACATTACGCATACGAATAAAACTTTTAACTCATTCACCCCTACATATTTAAATTACCTAGTCTCTGATTTGGTAAGGTTCAAATTAAAGGGACTTTAGAGTTAAATGGGTTAAAGCTGAAAGGAAGCTGCACTGACCCTATTTTAATATGCAACACAGCTATTTCTCATGATTTAATTCTTTTCAACCAAGTTAGATGTCCATATATGAAACAGCAGTCAACATATGCCCAAGAAACCTATCTACTATGTCTGAGATCAGAGTTCAATAAATTAACGGTAGTATAAACATTTTGTGGTCCCATTTTCCATTTGAAAAAACCCATCTTCATGGATATATCACTAACACCATCTTTACGCGGGACAAATGATAGTGTAATGAGGTTTTACTGGAAATAAAGTTACTTTACCACAGCATAAGTATAATAAGCAGATTCTCTCAAGGAATATTATAAAAATTCTTCGGGAAGGGAGATAACTCATAAAGCGTCGGTCATTTTCTCACATTCTGGGGGAAAATAAATAGAGAACCAGCCGTTCTGAATCAACAAAGAAAATAAAAAAAAATGGCTTAAAGCAGTACGGTAATAAATGTATACCTGGTAACACAGCGAATGGTGGAAAGTATAGAATGATAGTGATCATTATGGATTTTGTATCTCCTGCAGACAATATCTATTAGGATGGCAGGCCAAACTTGATTACTGCCATAGTATTGTGTTACTGATAATATTTCACGCACAAACTGGCTTCTTTTGTCCGTATACTCTGACCACACACTCCTTGATATGAGGGGTTATCCAAAGTGACGTGTCCTAACATGGTATGACCGTAACCCATGAAGATTGAGAAAATAGTGATATTCAGCTTTTAGATGAGAGGAAATACGAGTAAAATCAATCCTTGTACGATTCTTGAATGTACATTGTGGACCAAGACCACACAAAGTAACAGTTACCTCCCTTGTCACACTAATTGGGAATATAACAGTGTACATGTAGTCAAACCAAAATGACTGAACCTGCTGAACTTGGTATGGAATATTCACTTTAGGCATTTTTCTCCGGTAATCCCACCTGTTCATTGTTTA
Source organism: Chlamys rubida (assembly GCA_032359455.1). Lineage (NCBI taxonomy): Eukaryota > Metazoa > Mollusca > Bivalvia > Pectinida > Pectinidae > Chlamys > Chlamys rubida. The sequence continues at coordinate 4,074 of JAUMHH010231882.1, forward strand.
GGTGTATTTAGTACAGTATGTATGTTCATGTCCTGATCATAAGATGCTACAAATGTTTCAACTGTAACACTTCTGCTTACTTGGAGGGTCAGTTTCTTTGAATGAAAGATCACTATATGAATATTGACTCAACTGTATCAAAATGGTAATCAGAGGTCAACATGACAGGTCATTGTGATTTCAAAGCCTGATTTGACAGCTTAACACAAACTTTTCAACTTGCATATTTTGAAAAAATAAATTATCATCCAAAGACAATTAAGGAATGAAAGATTATTTGTATTTTTAAAAGTAAGTCTCCAAAACCATGTTTTGAAAATTTGCATTATCAACTTGTTTATCCAGTCAGGGGTTTAAACAAGTGGGCACTGGCTGTTGATTAGAATAAGGACATATGTACTATATAGAAATTTTTATTGACATTTAGTATTTTTTGGTCATCCCTATGAGCAGTATTCTTATATAACAATAAACTTATGTGTAAAGTTGCAAACAGTTAACTATTAATTAACCATGAAAGTTAGAGTAAAGGGACATAAAATATTGTTTTAAAGACATTTACAACAGCTAAATTGCACCATAAAATCCTTCTATCCCGTTATGTGTGATTGTGTATACATGTATATACCTGGTTAGTATCAAGATTTTGAATGGATGAAATTTCAGATGTCAAGTTCATGAGTCGACATTATGCATTTGAATATTGAGTTTATCCAAAGAGATTTGATTGATTACTGTGTATATTCCTTTGGGTGAATTAATTTTTTAAGTATAAACTAGGAGCTTCAGAGAGTATATCGTTGACCTGAGAATGATAAACTTATGAGAATGAACATAAATCATAACTATCATCATGTGTTGAAACTTAGTTTCTTCCACATCCTCGATACTCAAGAGGTTATGTTCACTTTCACTCTCTGCACGCCTGGAATATGTCATAGAGCAAAATTGAAGGCTCAGTGTGCACCACTTTGGGGATGAGACCAGAAGACTAGTTCGATCCTTTGATGCACATCAAAGAATATGTCGGCCACTTAACGTTAAAATTAATTGGCTTTGAAGTCAGGTGTTGCTCCTCTGTAATATTCAAAGAACAGGTATCAGTCTAGAGATTGTTAAGGTTTTTTTTACCAATGAAATAGCTATCCACGTGCCTTTAATTTTGTTATGACATATTCCAGGGGTGTAGAGAGTGAAAGTGATTGTTACCGCTAGTGAATCGAGGATGCTTCTTCCATGGCATGAACCATAAATCAAGATGGTGTGATCACCAAAGATAGCACAACATTATATATTGATAAAAGAAAAGACCTGTTTACCATTGTATTGCCCCGTAATGTTGATAATACTAAATCAGTATAAAATTTATGTTATTTTGATAAAACATTTGTAAAAAATTCCTTCATCCAAATACAAAGGCACCCTCGTGAGCGCACTATTTGGTACACAAAGTTTATTCCCGACGACCTAGTTCTGATCAGGAAAAGTAAAAAGTAAAATGTTCTTGGTAAAGGTCTGGCCCATCAAATTTTCTGTAGGTCTATGAAACCTATATTTCATAGACCAATTTTCTGTGGAGAATAAAATCTAGTTGTACGTGATTACGAGGTGTTGTCTGTTTTCTGATTGTAAGTGAAGACAATGTTTTGTCTCTTTCAGTATTCAAGTTGTACGTGATTACGATGTGTTGTCTTTTTTCCTGTATTCTAGTTGTACGTGATTACGATGTGTTGTCTGTTTTCTGTATTCTAGTTATATGTGAAGACGATGTGTTGTCTGTTTTCTGTATTCTAGTTGTACGTGATTACGATGTGTTGTCTGTTTTCTGTATTCTAGTTGTAAGTGAAGACGATGTGTTGTCTGTTGTCTGTTGTCTGTATTCTAGTTGTACGTGATTACGATGTGTTGTCTGATACTCAGTTACAAGTGTTATCTTTACTTGACAGCTCTGATGTCGTTCCAAAGAAAACGTTGGGACCTACTCCGCCTGGCTTCCGTCTTCATCCAGAGATGACGCCCAAACCCTACAACCCTAAATGGGTGTGACAGTGAGGATGTTAGTGGATTCCCAGAACTTTCTGATTGATTGTATTTCATGTGTAAATAAATAGTTACAGTATTTTACTTAATTTTTGTTTCTATTTCATTGAGCTGAACTTAGCGAAACCCAATTAAAGTATGACTAAATTGTTCTTCTCCACAATATAGCCAAATTTTCAATCATATGGAATTAATAATAATACTTAAAGAAAGACAACATTTTTAATGGCACCACATAATTATTACATTAATTATGGTAGAAAATGACATATTTCAGTAATTCATTGGAGCTTGTCACTGCCTCATTGTCCAAGTTTGCCATGGTGCCTGTTGAAAACAATGTAAAACCCAGTCACTCAACGTTATATCATATAGTTGTTATTCTCTTAGAAAATAAAATATCATTTCACAGCATGCCAGATACATTTAACTATGAACCTAAGGGATAAATCTATTAAAAGATACATATCACATGGCTACCGTCCTCATATGATCTTAGCTGTTGCGTGGAGGTTAAACCCCAAACAAAATCACACGACGAACGTGTGATTTGCATTGGACGTGCCAATGTCATATATTTCACATTAACTTACGAAATAAGACCCATGGTATGACGACATAGTATTGTGATGTTAGTCCAAGCTAAAGCGATGACGTCATGACTTGATGTTATATGGAAGACAATAAACATTGACGAATTATTGGTCAGAAAAAAACATGTTATTTAACACTCACATATATTAGTCATTGTGCTGAGCATAGCTTGAATGAAAACACAAACTCGAAGAATGAAATCCTTCATTTTACCTTGCCCATAATCCGTAGCAAAATTTGATAAACGCGTTTCATGGGCAACCTAATATTTAAAGAACGGATAGCAAAATGTTGCACACACATAACTGAAGCTTCCAAATGGAAGCTGTATTGGAAATTAGAATCTTTTAACTGATAAAAATTCTCAGTTTCAGCTTATATTCTGTAATGATTTACTCATATAACATCAAGGGAGATTAATATAAGCCGATAGAACTTGTTTTACAATTGTTGTAAAATAAATCAATGTAAAAGTATACCGTATTGGAGAAGTTAAAAGTAAAAAGTATACCGTATTGGAGAAGTTAAAAGTAAAAGGTAAACGTATAAGAGAAGTTACCTGTTACTGCTGATCACGAGATCGGTTACAAACGCTGCACTCACATGCTTCCTGTTCCGCCTGGCCACCTGTAACGATAATGGCCGTGCATAGTCAAAAGTATGGACATCACTACAAAATACATTTGAAAATCACATCACTTTGGAATATTTTGTTTTACATTAAACGCTACATGTATTAAGGCAACAAAATGTTCCCATGCTGTTTTAGTGATAATAATTAAATGTATATTGTACTACCAAACTAAAACACTAATATTAAAACCAATTGGATTCACAGGCCTACTGAACTAAGATAAATGGAGTTAAACTGAAACCCGGAAGTTATTTTGAATAATACACCAGACCTGATGTCGACAGGCGTTGCTTTATGAGCCAAAGAAAACCTCAAAACGACATAGTGATAAAGCATTTTGACTCTTTGGATAAAGTTTTCTTGGATTGCTGTTATTTGGTTAACCTTTCGCCGTGTAACTCTATTCAGTCTTTGAGAATTTCTCAATTTTTGAGAAAACGACGTAATTTTCTCACACAAACCAATGACGTAACAATCAACACCTGCTCACAAGAGAAGATAACTCTGCAATACGCAAAGACGGAATAAAGTGTAGAACATTACACATAGATTTAGTATGATATGATCATATGTAGCACACATTATATTGTTCAGTTAATTTATCATCCTAGCCCCAAATACAAAACAAAAAACTATAAAAAAAACAATAACTTTGTCATACAAATAAAATCTTACAAATGTTCTCATTTTGGTCGATTGCCCCAAGTCTAATGCTTATTCTGACTATCAAAATCACGACGTCATCAAAATGGCACAGTCAATGTCAATATATCAGTACTTAAAATGACTTGATGTAAGTTGATCACAAATGATATTGAATAAATCTTGATAGTATCTATAGATTATCATCTCAGTTTTGGATACATTTTAAGAAAATGTGATTTTTTTTTTGACATATTATACACTTTCAGATCTGCAATATATATAGCATTCCTGAAATATTTCAACCATATGCACTTTGGCTAGTAGTCAGTAAGAAATAACAGCTACAGAATCGTCAAGGGGAAGAGGAGTGCCCAAATGCATCTCAACAGGGATTTTCATCAATCAGCCAGATTTGAAGAGCAGGATAGCAACTTGTCCTAGGTAGAAATAGATGAAATGCTTTGTCTCGTGTGTGACGTAGCTCCCGAAGTTACGGCCGACAATGCAATGCCAGGTTGGGTTGTATTTTTTGTCAAACTCTTTCTTAATGAAGGCAGCAATGTCCTTCTCGATGTTGTACTTTTCCAGAGCCTGTGTAGCACAGTCCACAGCATCCTGTTGCATGTCCTCAGCCATGTCGGCATTTTTGATGACGGCCTTTCTATCAGACATGTTGGCTGAAGAAAAAAATGAAAACAAATTCACTTTAAGAGGATTGCAATTAAAAAAAATGTATACGAGTTGTGCAATTTGTATGATGTCTTCAGTGTGAGAATTTACTACAATTCATATTTTATGTCGTTCGATATAAACAATGAAGTTTTCCCATCATTGTGTGCTCTATTTTTCTTATGAAATTTAGTCAATATCCTTGGACTTTTCAGAATGAAATTAAGTCAATAATTAATGACAACAGCTTATACAAAACCAAAGGTCTATTTTTTAAGCATTTTAATTTTTTTTTGCATTTCAGTTATTATTGTTTTTTAACAGAATTTCAGACTCACGCAGCCCTTCTGAGTAGATGCTCTAGTTTTTTCTACAATGTAAAGTTTTTAAATTTGGAAAATTAATTTGTAACAGAAAGTTTATCCATCAAACACACATTACCTTTTTTCTTTGATTTCGACCGTAGATTTCGTGAATAGTCGCCAGAAAATCGTTTTCTCTCGCTTCACAATTTCCAAATCGCCGGTTCTGGTTCTGCGTATGATGCTGACATTAGCAACGCATCCACAAGGACGCTGTATCCGGACTTTTGATTAGATTATTACTCGATGTTAATTGGCCAAAAACATATTAAATCCACAGCGGCATATATCGTCCCAGAAATCACCTCTACGGAAGTTCTCGGTGTTAATTTTACGCTTAAATGGTAAAGCACGAAAAAAATCCATCCAAACATTGAAAAGACCCAAGCCACTCTGACGCTAATTCCGGAAAAACGAAGTGCTACGAGTTTGACAATTGACAATTTTTCTCCAAGATGTCTTACAGAGGGGGATCTGATTGCAGAATTTACGTCGGCAACCTACCACCAGATGTTAGGCAAAGAGACATCGAAGATCTATTTACAAAATACGGAAATGTTCGCTACATTGAGTTAAAAACTAGACGTGGTCCTCCATTTTCCTTTGTAGAATTTGAAGATCCCAGGTATGCACGTGGTGTCAAGTAGTATATTATTTGCGCTTTGTTATTTTTTGTTGCGTTATATAAAAAAATCTAAAGGAACCAATTGTTTTGTATGTTTAAAATGTTTTGGATTTTTCATTGATGTTTTGGTTAAAAATGTTTTGTGGGTGCTGATTGACTGGGTTGTCGAACAGGAATTATGTAATTATTCTTTTACTTCTAGGACAGTATGAACATCAATTTTAAACTAAGTGTGAAACGAGTAATTGTTGAATTAGGTGCGCAACTGATTTTTACACCAAGTTGCATGCATGTTCATAATGTTGAAATGTTTTGATTATATTAGTAATCATGATTATCATCCTGGGGAACCGGCAAACCTGGCTATGTAGTTTAACTCATTTACCCCTGAAATTTCATAATGAACTATTCCAACCTTTGATTTGGAAGAGTTCAAATGTGTTATCGGGGGTGAATGAGTTGATATGATTTAATATGATACATTATGGACGCAGGCTACAAGCTTAAGCCTCGATATCAGTACATACAACAATATGTACATTATAATATATACTTCAAGGGTCAATTGAACATTTTTTTCAAAACTGAAAATTAAAAGTTATATTTCCACGTTTACAGTTCTCATCTAAACCATTTTCTAAACTGTATAACATTAGATGAATCAATGACATCCTATGGGAGACTGTTCCATATATATCAACAACACGGAAAGTAAAGACATTTTTCCTTATATATATCAAGGTGACAGTGGTTTTTTTAAGTTTGTAAGAATGCCCTCTTGTTCTACTACTAAATCCCACTGAAGCATGCTTTCAGTCTATCAGTAGTGATAGCTAGATTTGGCTATTTATCACATAATGTAATGTGTTATCCAGTGAATAATTTTTTGGCATATTAACCCATGTAATATGACCTATCAGTCCTGTGATTGGTTGAAAGTTGCAATTGTGATGTGAAGTACATGACGTCATAGACTTGCGCGCTGGAGTCAAAATGGCAGCTTTTTACATTTCAAGGTTGCATGAAAATTGTCTTTCTACACATATAAATTGGACTCGTTTCATAAATCTCATATGAAATGGAAACTCATGTAAGATCTATATATAGTCAAATATGAGTATGACCATACAGGGATCAATATAGACTTCATTCACTACCGTTTATGGATAGTTTCCCCTACAGAACTGAAGAAAATTCCCCTGTTCTTTGAAATTCCCCCTGTGTGGTTCAAAATTCCCCTATTTCAACAAGAAAATAGCTGGGTTTTTTTCAAAATATTTCCCTTATATATGTTTTCTTTAAAGTTCAACAGTTAAAATGCATAAAACTGCATACATACATTTTCTCCACATAATTTAACGAAAATTCTACAATTTTAAGCTTAAAATTGTTTAAAATTTGAAATATACTGCACACATTTATGTCGGACAAAACATTTATCTTTTACCTTCATAACGCTAGAGCCTTGTATCAACATTTTTAATTTCCCCCAAATCTGGAAAAGGGTAATTTCCCCTAAAACCTAGATTGATCCCTGGGGACTAACCTGGAGTAGACGGTTTAGTAGTGGTCTGACGTGTGCTCCTATGTGGCCCCATAACTGTCTCACACTTGTAATTTGCTTCAGTAAGCAGTTTTTTGAGTTCTGTTCCTGGTGCCCATTCACTGGACATGTCGAACATTCCACAACTGCCATCCACTGTCTGCTTGAAGTTTTCTTCAGAACAAAACTGGTTTACTGGGTCTGTCAGGTTCCAGCTTGAGGGGGTAGGGTGGAATGTTACTTTCTCCGGGTAGATTGATTGCGTGTGAGACATCTCCACAACGTGAGTTTCCCTGTAGTCTTTCAGCCATCCCTGGAAACAAAATCAGCAATTTAGGCCTAAAATAAAATATTGTTTGTTTCCCCTTTCCTACCAACCCACCAAAATACCCCCTACCCAAAATATTTTATTGGCATTTTCCAGAAAAAAATATTTTAATACATTTTATTTCT
>JAUMHH010231893.1:0-11637 GCA_032359455.1 Chlamys rubida
TTAAGGCTATATGCTATCTAACATTTGTTTTAACAGAATGAGTTAAGGCTATATGCTATCTAACATTTGTTTTAACATAATGACTTCAGGCTATATGCTATCTAACCTTTGTTTTAACAGAATGACTTAAGGCTATATGCTTATCTAACATTTGTCAAGAACAGAATCACTGTATAAGGCTATATGCTATCTAACATTTGTTTTAACAGAATGACTATCATTAAAAAAATAACTTAGAGATACGGGTTAACTAATGTTTGTCACAACTATTTTAAGTTCAAATCAGATTAAAACTGCTCTGTCTTTCTATTTGTCACTAAGGAAATAAGTTAAGGCTATATGCTATCTAACTAACAAAATGAGGACAGGTTATATGCTATCTACCATTTGTCGAATTTTATTTTAGACACAAGATGGTAGCCTCCCTGAGCCAAAAAACAAAGTTTTTATTCTGTTGCAATTAGGTACATGAGCTGGAGGTGTAATACAACAAAATGTGGATTGTTACCAAAATACCGAAACATGTAACAGAACAGAATTAGAGTTATGTATGAATGAGTTGAGCATTGGATTTATATTGGAGCAATGTTACCATGACATGATATTTCCTGACTGTTGTTTGAGAACACGTTAGAAACAGAGATATCTGTTTAAGTTTCCCTTTAAATGTTTGAGAACACATGGGAGAATGGGATATTTGTAAGGTTTTTTCCATTTAAATGTTTGAGAACACATGGGGGAATGGAGTATCTGTAAGATTTTCCTTGTTAAAGTTTGAGACTTAAATAGGAAAATGTGATATCTAAGACTTTTCCTGACATATGTAATAAGAACACACCGGAGAACTGAAGTTTTTTCCTTCAATTTAGTACACTGACGTTTTCTTCCAGGTAGTTTTGAAAAGAAGGACTTTACAGAGATGAAGTAAATCATTTCACTTTGCCTTATTGATTTTACTTTTGGGTAGGTTTCCATGGAGATTGGATGACATACAGACAAAATTCAATAAAGAAGGATGCAAGGGACTTGTGAATTGTGATATTGTCATAGGTCACATAGTGGATTAAATTTCACCTTTCTTGTTCAGCTCATAGATCAGGCTCAGGCATTGGAAATAATGGCACAGCTTGTCAATAAATTGTTTCTTCGCAACACCCACTAACATGGAGATTTCTGTAGAAATGTCATGTCAGCTGACATGAAATGTAGCAACCTATCTATTCGGGCAAAGCGTGCACTGGTACCGTTCTATTGTCAGTAGTGCATGGATTCTGAAGTCATCAAACATGCCAGAATTACAAAAAAGAAATGCAGAACAAAAATAAAATTTGTAAAAGTAATTATAGAGCCATGTAACTTTTGATTGAACATTAAGGAACAACTAAGCTTTTATGAACTTGTTCTGACTGAGAAATGGAAATGTGGACGGATATGAATATTGCATTGCCAGAACTGTACCACGAATCCACGATACATAGTGCCATCCGTTCTAGTGATGTGGAAATTGGATTCTATAAATACCACTGCACCAGATAACATTAATAAAGTCCCTTTTGTGCAGTTTGTGAGGAAGATACAGATTTTATTGTTCAAAGTGTTTACACCACGGCACATTGTAAGTCTCTATAGCTAGGGAGATGGATGGGGGTAGTGCGTGTGGTATGTTGAAAGAGATGCCAGCCTGGAGAAGATACTCTTGTTTATATATCATATTAACAACTACTATCTCGGTATGCTAGGATTCTCGGTCAACTCATTATTATTCGTTTTTTTGTATAGGTCATTTATATTCATATGATGATGCTGTAACATTTCTGATATGATTTATGGTGGGAGTTTTGTAGTTTTGTTTAATATACTCTGTGCTCTGTGAAGCGTCTTCATTGGTATTAAATCAGAGGATTTGCAGAACCATTGAATTTTGTGGGAGATTTTTGTTCACCTGGTTATATGTTACCTTACATATTAAACTTCTGGTTTGTTATAAACTTAAGGTTACATGCTATATACCGGAAACCTGTGTATTTTAGGGAGTTATAACTCATTCGCCCCTTTGAACCATTTGAACTCTCCTGATTCAAAGGTTGGAATAGTTCATTATGAAATTTCAGGGGTGAATGAGTTAAGGTTAAGATTATGCTACATATGTTATGCATTATAGCTCTGGTTTTCTTGTTAGAGTTAAAGTTACCTGCTATGTATCTTTCACAGTATACCTGTGATTTGAGTTCTACCTGACACATCTGATGTGTGATAGAGTTAAGGTGTCTTATACTTTATACTTCTGGTTTGTAATAAAGGTATGATTTTATGCGACATATCTTTCACAAGAATCTTCTGTTTTGTGTTAGAGTTAAGGTTATATTTTAACTTATACATTATACCTGTGGTGTGTGATAGAGTTAAGGTTATATGCTACCTTATACATTATACCTGATGTGTGTGATAGAGTTAAGGTTATATGCTACCTTATACATTATACCCGTGGTGGGTGATAGAGTTAAGATTATATACTACTTTATCATTTAAACCTTTGGTTTGTAATAGAGTTAAGGCTATATGCTACCTTACACATTGGTTCAGAGTTATAGACCTTCAACCCTGTTGAATAATGGGATTGCAGGCTATTTTGTCCAAGCAGAACTGTTTAATGCTTTAATAGATATGTATGTGTGTTATTGTCATTGTTGTATGTCTTAAATCACAAAAAAATATGCATTTATGAAATAAGAATGATTTGCTGCCGCTTATCTGTGCAATGTTGATCTGATGTATAAAGTGAAGTTGTGATGTCCAGCTAACCGGTAGAGTGAGCTATGACTGTATTCTGCCTGTGACTGTAACAATAACCAGACTACATAATGACAAGCATCATGTCTATCACAAACAGGAAATGGAAATAAACAATGTACATACAGCAGGAAATGCACCTTCCTGTCCTTATTGACAGGAATTAATCCCGACTGATTCTGGATAGTACATGTAGCCTGTGACCCAGGTTGGTGACCTTCCACGCAGCAAATCCATCAATTTCAAAATGAAAATAAACACCATGCACGGCCCCTGTGAGAGGTTTTAAAATCAAATTAAAATACTCTGTGTAACTGACAAAGATTTCCCAGTCCGAACTGATCAGTATCAGACAGGCCTCCTTTTCAAATGTATATCTATTCATAACTCTTCAGCTTGTTTTCAGTTCTGTTTTAGGAAAACTAGTCTTAAAAATATTCAAAATTATTTTCATAAAGTTATATTTGGTTTGCTGATGTGCTAGGAGTGGTTTGAAATGAATCTACTTATAGGTAAAGTTACAGTGTGTATAACAAACGGAACATTACATCCTCAGCCTGCTGTCTGCTGATTTGTTCATTTAAAATCTTTTAAAACTTCGTCGTGTTGAAAGAAATGTAGACTCCATTTGGATAGCATCATGACTCCAAACAGTCTTGAATTGTATTTTTTCTTTGTTTCTGAAGCCAATTGCCAATGGAATCATGATAATATCTTAATTCCAAGATCTGAAATGAAATTCTGGCTATGATGTGTTACAAAGAAATAAAGAGTATGGAAGACCCTGTTAATGAACGTGAAGTCCTGAAACCTATCCGTTAAGGCAGGTAGATTGAGGTTTCAGCATGGAAGATACAATTAAATGTAAATAACTGCTGTTACGTAATAATTCACCTCGGCATTGATTTCCCAGTTAGCATCACTGAGACAGGAAATTGTTGAACATGCAAAGGATTAAAATTGCATGTTGCCAAGCCCCTTCCATTGCCAAGGGTTCTAAATGCTTTAAATATTGGATGATAAATAAGGTTTTATCCTCGTTGAGAAGTTAGCTTGGTGACACTCAGGCAAGTTTGTTACCTTGGACTGCCAAGATGTAAACAGTCAGAGCAGGGTTTGTGATTATTTGTAAATTGAATCTACTTAAAAAATGTCCGAAGTTCCAAGGTTCTTAAGTAAAGTATGTACGATGAAAGCAATCAACTAGATATTCAGAGATTTAACTTAGGATAGAAGTATTTTTCTTACATAAAAATGCATTATTTTCTCTGAAAACTACATTTGTTGATCATCCCAATCCAAAAAGATGCAGGAAGTTCTAGTAGGCCAACAATATTGAATCAAACTTTCTCTTAGGTGTTAAGAGTATTTGAAATATACACATAGAAATTAAAAGTGACTCAGCTGTGGTATGAACCTTGTCTGCTTTGTGTAATGCATTTTGACAATCATATTCGAACAATTTTACAGTATTCTGAAGGTAACAAGACTTTCAACAGGACATACGATCCAAGTATTGGTGGTGATGCCTTGCACAGTAAATTACTGTTATAACATATTTCTGTCATGGCATCTAACTTATTTCCTTATCTCCAAACTTCATTAAGTTGTTTGCAGTAAAAAAGGTTTTCCTGTGTGCCCCCATAAAACAAGGATGTGGAAGGCCCAGCCTGGAGCCATAGTTAACTGGGAATGAATGAAATATTGACTTCTAGATTCCAGTTTTAGTGTTTGATAAGGAGTTGAAATTTTCAGTTTTTATATTATGGTATAGATAAGAATTTAAACACTGTTCTGTATATAGAGGTGGGTGTTGTTATTTGGTTATTGCGGTAGATGAATTGGTATACTGTTGACTATCCTAAACTATGCATGCATACCAGGACCAGGTAGTTAAATTGGTAAAACGTCGGGCTAGTGTTCGGTGGGTCCTGGGTTTGAACCCCGGTCTGGCCGTGCATTTTTCCTCACCTATTACATTTGACGCCCAACAAAATATACCCTGGACTGGGTCGATCACTGGGGACCAGGCAGCTCATATTGGTTAAAGATATACCCTGGACTGGGGCGATCACTGGGGACCAGGTAGCTCATATTAGTTAACTCATTCACCCCTGAAGACACATTTGAACTCTTCTAACTCAATGGTTGGAATAGTTCAATATGAAATTTCAGGGGTGAATGAGTTAAAGAATCCTGTGTTTGAATCCTGATCTGGCCAAGCATTTCTCCTTTCCTGTTACACATGCATAAATTAGATCTGATACACTCAATCAAATACTCCAAATGTGATGTGTACTCTGTCATTCTGCTTTACTATACATCCTTGACTGTTTCCCTCTATATACTTATACGATTAACGTGTTACCGAATGATTGAAAATAATATCAATAATCTAATGATGATAGTTGCATCAGCCATTTTCTTTTGTCAAGAAAGGTAAAAATCAGGTGGTCTGAACTTGAAAGAATTTGACAGCCTGTCATAGTTTTTCTGGGTTTTTTTAATCTTGAAAGAGTTGTGTTTACTGGTGATTAAACTAAAAATGATCAGTGGAAAATCAAAGCGTCACTGATGTCAGATCACCTAAGGTGTAAAAGGATATCGCTTGATTACAATATTTTACAAAAATGAATGATACAATAGCAATTTCAGAATTGATCTCTTTCCATCAAAAACAAGCATGTAATGAGATGAGGTAAAAAATAGTATTCCATCTGACTAAAGACAGCCTCGCAGGTAATGGAGGCATTTTGAAATTGTATGATGTTTATCACGATATTGTCTGTCTCTTGTCGTATTGTGACACGAAGGTTTCAGCCATAGATGGAACACAAATTTCCCTATAGTCAGACTGAGATAAGATTGATATTACTTTAATTTGTATTGATTAAAAACAAATGTTTTGTAGCACGATAACAATAAACTTCCTCGTACAGAATTTGCTTGCATTCTTTTGTGTATTAAATTTGCCTTAAATTATTATGGTATTTAAGAAGTGTCCAAGGGCAAGTAAGATTCATGGCAATGTGAATTTTCTGTTAGCTCCTATCAGTATGAACCTTTTCCACTTTTTCATCTTCTGTAATAACCAGAAGTGCTGCGATAGGTCCCACTCCCGTTGAAGTGAGGTAGTCAGTGATCAGCACTGCCATTAGGGGCAGCTCTGAAATCTTCTGATGTTTAATTATCAGGAATTTATAATATGTATATCAGAAGATTTTTGGGTTTAATCAAATGAGGACCCTAGGACAACAAATTGCGCCGTTTAGGCCAATTTAATATGACAAAGATCTAGAACTGCTATGTTGTGAGGTTTGAAAAAATTAATGTAGGTATCAATAGGATATTCTAATCTCAGTTCACTTTTACACATGTTCCTTTTTGATTGAAGATTAAAAAAGAAAAATCTTCAGGCTACATCATAAAAAAACATAACTTAAAGTTCTTCCTTGTCCGATGATGTAAAATTACAGGACCCATCGGCAACTTTTGTTAAAACATGTTACAGTAATGAAAACTTGAAAGGTGTCTAGATTTTAATATCCGTATTAAATTGAAATGTGATCTGTATCCTTGCAAGAACAATAATAAATTTCAGAGCATGTTCATAATAAAACATTTGAATGGAGCGAGAGTTGATTTTTAGTTGTGTATGAGACTGCCAGGGGGCGTGTGGTACTCGGAGAGTAAGGTACAGCTGATAAAGTGGGAGTTTGATATGGAAGACAAATGGTGAACCACTGAAATTAATGTAATATGACTTCGTCTCTAAAGTGTTCTGTAGATTGCGGATGTGCATGAGACCGCACACTTGACATACTTATCAATGATACCGAGAGTGGCCTAACCACATCCAGTGTTGAGTTCACCGCGCCACCGATACACATGCCATATGGTATAGTGTGTCTGTCATTGTACCTTTTACTTCCTGTTTCAAACTAATTCATTCTGTCACTGTAGATCTAGAAGGACAAGTTAAAATAAATTTGTTGTAATTTTTTTTCATAAATTTCTTATATCTTTATCAAATTGCTTTGCATTCTATTTTCATTTGAAAGGGATAATTTGAAATCCTACAACATTAAAGTTTTGGCCCCTTTTCTCGTTATGATAAAAAACAGCATTGCTTTATATCAACGAAACTGTGTTTTCAGTTATTTTGTATATACAACTTGATAGAGTGTTTAATCACACAGATGTTTTAATGCAGGTCTGTCCTTTTCACATATGTACCTGTTGGTGCTATAAACACATGTATTGTGTCATATCAGGGATTCTACTTGCAGGTTTCCGTATCAACTCCTGCACGATTATGTACTGGTAGGTGTTATTTTATGTATACAGCCATGCGACTAATGGTGGAGTCATTGTATGTAGCACGTAATTGGTATCCTGACATAAAGATAGTGGCTTTAATTCCAACACCTAGAATGGATAGACATCGATGAGCTCTGAGTGTTGAGAGGTTAAGGTTTGAATTTTTACTGATGACTGAAGCCCGAGGTTGACCGAGAGGAAACACCAAGATGGATGGCTACAGACGCACCAGATCATTACCTTTTACAGACTGGTTTTTATCACATCCGTTTCTTTATAGCGTCACGTTTCCTCTGGGTTCAAGGGGGGAGGAGAACCATTAATAGATCAGCCATTTGTAACTTGTAGCCTCAGCTTAGTATCGACTGATATAGAAGAAGATAATAATGTAATCACTTTTACAAAAAATACCTGATAGGCAGTAATTGTTTCCAAATCAGACGTTCTTATGTAATTTCAGCATTAATTCCAATATCACTTTGGCATTTTCCTTGTCTCCAATGACTCTGATGTAGCTATATGAACCGCCAAGGTCACTGCAGCATTCTCAGACTCCAGGCTCATTGTAGCAGCGTCAAAGTCTCCGAGGTCACTGCAGCATTCTCAGACTCCAGGCTCATTGTAGCAGCGTCAAAGTCTTCAAGGTCACTGCGGTAGCTACCACCCTTCCCGAAGGTCATTGCAGCAGCAATTACTCCACAAATAAATGTGACAACTTCAAATCTCTAAGCTAATGGTATTGCTGTAAACCTGTAAAGTCAAAGTCGGAACTACAAAATAAAACTACGCAGTGCGAAGAGAAGGAACACTCAAAGTGGATGTGTGTACGGTGATAGTGCCGTGTAAATTGGTATGAACATAATTCAAGCATTGGTGAGATAATGCAGTGCTGCAGAACACTGTGTCATTAAGGAAGTGTTTAGCTGATTTAATTAGTCCCGGACTTTCTGTGGAGGTTAGCAGGAAATCTAATTTTGTGTGGCACATTACCAAATCTGCTAGAGAACGATATTAAACTTTTATAGCCTGTAATTTAAATCAATATTTTAAGTTTAGAATTAAGTTTTTAGATGCGCAGAGTTTGGACAGCAATGATTTTCTCCCCATAAATGAACAGCTCAACATTTGAAGAAAATGTATATAATCTGAAGTAAAACATTAACTAATATGATATATATAGATCTCTAAATTCTATGTCCAGGCATTGTTTCTTGGGTTTGCTTTTTGAAGATAATCACATTTCACTACATAATTTGTACATAAGTACAATATTATTGGAAATATAATACTATATATTATTACAGGTGTACAGTACAATTTGTATGTCAGAATCTGCATTTAAATTCTCCCAAACAAATATAAAAAAAAACATTTTATTTAACTCATTCACCCCTGAAGACACATTTGAACTCTTCCAATTCAAAGGTTGGAATAGTTCATTATGATATTTAGGGGTTAATGAGTTAAAACCAACAACAGTAAACACCTTGTTACACTGCCACTTTCTATCAGTGATGGCGTTATACAGAGGTTCAGAGATAGAATGATGGAGATGAAAAGATGAAAGGTGTTTAGAAAAAAATGAAAGGGTGGTAAACGAGGTGGCAAATAAAACAGAAGACATTATATTGAGGTTTTTACCATATTACAATTTGATTAGGGGTTGAAAGGGACCAAGTGATATGGAATCAAGACCTGTGTGAAATTATTCAGGTGTTCAGATTTTAACACTGCAGAGTTAAAAGGTATTGTCAGCTTTAGTGGGGCAGTAAACTAGGAACATTTTTTGTTGAGAATAACAATGCAATTGTTGGGGGAACTCTTGGCCTCACAATGAGTGTGCAGGACTGGATTTTTAATTGGAAAATTTTAATTGGAATGTCGATACAGATATTACTAGTCAGTTTCCTTTGACCCCAGCACCAGACGACTTTTGACATTTTAACAGATAGGTGTCTGGTGTGGTGCCAGAACACACATAACAAAATGTGGAATTACCATTTGGTGTCGCCAGGCTTTTGGGATGCTGACAAAAATATCTGCCCTGCAATAACACCTACCTTTCATAATCTTACATGTGTAACAGGAAAGGAAAAATGCCTTTTAAAGACTATATGATTCCAACCCTGGTCCCAGTACCTTTGTGATGTAGCCAGACCGTCTAATCGTCTGACGATCCTGATCACAGAGTAAAATTTCCCACCTGCACCTTTTTGCTACAGACCATGCAAACTACAGACCAATAAAACACCAAAACAGTGAGAAACAGATCAAATTCTAGTTCTTTCGCTTATCTTCTTTTTCAGCTTGAATTAACATGAATTGCTGCTGCTGGAAACAGTTCAAGGGGTTAATCCCAACATTGAAGGGAAATAGTTTTGACTGACAATTTTGCTGCACGATCAGTGAAAAATGTATGCTAACCCACATTACTTACACCCTTATAATTCGTTCTTCAAACCTTGACATGATTTTGTTGTCTGCTGAACCTATTTCACTGTTAAAATGTTATCAGACTAAATTTGATTGGCTATTGTGCCCCACGTTGTCAGCCAATCAGAGTTTGCCTGCAGGCAACAGTCAAAACTATTGACTGGTAAATCTGATCTTCCTCTCAACCAATCAGAGTTTACCTGGCAACAATCTTGGACTTATAATTGACCTGTCTGTATTTTTTACTTGCATTATTCAAGAAACTTAATAGCTGAGAAACATGTATGCAGTCAGACCTGCTCATGCGACCAGCTACATTAAGAGACCACTATTTGGACTTTCTGCAGGTGTTCTCTTACACAGGTTTGCCTGTTGAACATATAATGGAACAGCTATTACCTCTTTTAAGAGATAACTTTTGTTAAGAGACTCGTTTTAAAATTGATGAGCCTTGCATGTGTACAATTTAAACTCTTTTACCAAACTTAGTTTTAAAAATTGGCTCAATCCTGAAGTTTGGCTTGGTAAGACTGTTGATTTGTTGTACTACAGACCTAGGTTTGGAATTTTTAGAGTTCTTTTTTTAAATGGTTTATATTGTTGAGAAGATAGTACTATGCCTTCTCTGGTATAGTGTACAGTATACATACTAACAAGTGTCCCGATACGACACAGGTTGTATATATACCACCTGTAGGTGTTACACAGCGCTGGAATCCTGTCATAATTGTGGTAAATTCTGTACATAATCAGCATTTCTTACCTGAGTTACTGTCATAGTAAAGAAGTAGCCTAAGTATGTGGTATGTATGTGTATGTGACGGGTGACCTAGAGTTAGTGTCCTCTTTTTACAGCGGTATTTGTAGATTGTAACTTCTCATTGTCTGAATTCCTCACCTAAGGAGTGCTGTTACAGATGTTCTGTCACGCTTGAGTAACTGGCACTACCGCCTGCATACCTGTCTTATATAGCTCTGTAAGGTATACTAGGGGTCACTATTGTTTTGACTTTCCCCAGGCTAGAGAAAAAAAACACAGAAAATCTAATATACCTGTAAATGTGTAGTGAGCGCATAGGTGAACGGCAGGATTTTACCGAGCAGTCTGGCTATCGGGTTCAGAGGCTGGTGAGTCAATAGTATTTATTGGAAACAGACTGGCCAGGTGATTCATAGGGGATATATACTCACTGACAAGGTAAGGTGGTCTAACGCAGTAGTAGGGTGCAATTATCCATCCTCAGTTATCCTAGGTTAATACGGGTAAACAGCTAAACATAGCATTGGTGATGTTTTTCATGACAGATGATACACTGTCTAGCAGCATGGGAGTGTTGCCTGTGATTCGTTCGAGATATTGTTTCACAAAACACATCATGAAATATATGATGTTTATCATGTGAAGTAATTGTACATACTGTAAAACTTTTATATATATATTCCACTAGTTTCTTTTGCCACCTGGTTTACTGCATATTTCAATATACCCTTTTTTTTCGTTTTCTTAAGAATTCCTTAATACGTTTCCCTCAAACCCCTTTATAATGCCAGATTTCTCTGGACAAATGGTGGCAATAAATTGAAGTTTAGCTGTATAGAGTAATTTTAGAGGAAACAAATAGTTGAGTGGCTTTGTTTATCTTTGTGATAGGGCAACCATTGGTTTCACTGTGACAAAAGATTGTATTACAGTAAAACATTTAAAAAGCATCAGGGGTTTATCAACAATTATTTAAGTTTATCTGTCATAACAACTAATAATACAATTACAATTCAAAAAGCTGTAGCTGGTACAAAATGCATTGATATAGTCTTTGACCACAAAGAAATGACTTTAATTCTTTCTACTCAACACTCTTTATTTATCATTTCATGTCTTTATATATAGGTATGTATCACAACATCTTATGTCGCTAAACCATATTACAAGATAAGGTTTTTGAATATAAATTGTCCAAACCCACAGTGTAGACTATCAAGACTGTCAGAATTATTCCTTTATCCAGACATTATAAATGTTAACCCTTTCACCCCTATGTAACTTGAGTAGACTCTACCATGCATTGATATGGATGAGTCCATTATGGTCTACAG
>JAUMHH010231904.1:0-11637 GCA_032359455.1 Chlamys rubida
GACCTTGACTGTAAATACTGAAAAACAGCATTATACAAGTTTCCAGAGCATGTCTCTGCAACACTGTTCAGTATATAGGAACAAATATATGTGGGGTGCGGGGGTATCCGTGAAGCCCACGCTTCAAGTTAAATCTAGTTGTTTATTCAATAATGTACCGGTATTTTGAATGCTCGTCGCACATGTAATAACTGGAAACTTGTATTTATAAACATGCTTTTTAGTCCAATTGGGAAAATAAAGACCGAAATTGGTAAAATGCAGAGTCATTTTTCGATTGAAAATGTTAAAATCTTTGTTTGAATAACCAAAAGGCCCAAAGTGATGATATTTTGGCCAATAGCATGCTCGGATGAAGGGCTATCAAACCACTTCGCCTGAATACCAAGAAGACCATGGGTAATGATATTTGGCTAGTATCATGCTGGGATGAAGGGCTACAAAATAAAGTTTGTTCAAATAAACATTAACTAACAATTTTCAAGGTCATAGGGATCAAATGTTTAATAAAACAGTTTCTTCTTAATAATCGAAAGGCCTATGCTCGTGATATTCCGCCTGTTGCTTAATTAAGCCCATTTAAATATATATGCTCTTTGTCCGCTTTGAAGGTTATTTGTGTAAGAGTAATACCAGGTTAGCTTGTCGTGCCCATTGGGCCTCTTGTTTATGTGATTTTTTTCGGGATTCTGAATTCAAATTCTGATCAGTAAGATAAAAGATAATATTTTCACAGCATTAATTGGTGTATCCCATTTTCAGAACTTTGGTCCATTTGAGTCGTGGACAGGCAGAGGTGTCCATGTTTGCTCCAGATGTGGATCAGATGCATGTTATAAACCACACCAAAGGAGAACCCATGGAACCCAAGAGGTAAATTGTATTCCAATTGCTGATGATGTGAGAAAGTGTGAATTGATATAGTTTATCAGGCCTATTTACCTAGAACAGGTGCTAGAGGCTACTGGGAAACAGGAGTAATTCTGTTTTTACTGCAAAATAGAAGGATCGATCATTTGAAATTTTAACTGTATGAGAATTTAACACATTGTAAAGTTCATACCTGCCAACTTTCTGAAATTTCCATGGGGGAGAAATCATTAGATTTTGGAATATAGGAACAGTTAAGCAAAGTCACTGGTTGAAAGAACTTAATTTAAGGGTCCAAAATCGGGAGTCTCCCTCCTAAATAGGGAGGGTTGGCACATATGGTAAAGTGTTTACAATTGTTGATTAAATTATTTTAATGGTTTGTATTCTTTTTACGGTTATGATGACAAATTTGATAAAATTGTTCAACACTTACTGGTACTTATGGATCTTTATATAGTTGGATCTTTATAGAGTTTGAATTATAATCAAACAGTTTTTACTTGTCAATAAATAAAATAAGTGAATAAATGCTATACTATCATGCACACTTCAGTGAAGTTCACTCTTAAATTGAAGTGTATTTCCCCCTACAGGAATGTGCTTGTTGAGTCCGCAAGAATAGCCAGAGGGAAGATTGATGCTCTGTCAAAGTTAGACTCTTCCAAATTTGATGCTGTCATCTTCCCTGGTGGATTTGGTGCAGCCAAAAATTTGTAAGCTATTTTGATTTTGGATTTATCCTTTACATTTAAACATTTTTGTTTATGAAATAAAAGTTTGCAGTAAGAATTGAATTTGAAAATCTGATGAGTATTACAAATACAAAAAGAAAATTCGTTAAATTTATGTGTTAATGTGTTGAATATGTAAATTTGTATTATGGTTAAAAGAATGGAGAATTGGGATTGAAGATACATCTAAGACAGATCTATTAATTCCTGTTTTAACGGTGTATACCTATAGCATCATAGGGCAAAAGATAATTTTCTATTAATACAAAGTTCTCGTTACGGTACATTTTGTAGGAGTACGTTTGCGGTAGACGGAGCTGAGGGTATGACGATTGAGAAGGATGTTCAAAGAGTGATAACAGACTTCCATAAAGAAAGCAAACCCATTGGGTATGATTACAACATCATATTATGTGTCAGATTTGGTAGAATGACCTTGTTAACACAGCATAGGAGTGTCTCTTGTCAGTTTTATTTTCTGTGGGCACGTTTTTGTGTTTAAATCTACAATCGATTGAACTTTTTATTACATTGGTTTTTTGCCACCATAGTACACTGTACATTTATCATGTTTCCCTGAAATGCTGTTGCCAAAAGCCTGTGTAGGCTGAATAATGGATCCTGAAAAGGTACTTGTATCTGTTCATCCTAACTCGTATATATACTTTTGTTTAGTGTTTCAAGTTGTGCTGTATGATCAGAATTCTGCTGTAGTTAAAAATTGGGGTTTACATTTCAGTCTCTGCTGTATGATGAGGAGTCTTCTATAGTTAAAAGTTAATATTCATATTCCAGTCTGTGCTGTATTTCCCCGGTTCTCGCTGCCAAGCTGGTTCCAGGCTGTGAGGTCACAGTGGGGTCAGATCAGGAGGAAGGGGGACGCTGGCCGTACGCAGGAACAGCAGGTGCCATCGAGTCCATGGGATCCAAACACATCAAGAAAAATGTCACTGTATCCTTACACACCTAAGACTGGTCTAGCTGCTTCACTGGTAGAAACTCATCATTAAGTTTACTTTTGTTCAGAACATCTATCATAATAATACTTCAAGATGAATGATCATACCCCCTAATATTAAAAAAACAAAAACAAAAAATTAATCAAGAATTTTACATTACATTATTCATGTATCCCATCCATCAAATAAATTTCATGAATCAAAAATGCAATTACAGATAATCATAACCTGTGTAGAATTTTACAAGAGTTGTCTACCTTCAATTGGCAACTTCGCCTGCTTTTGTTATCATGTTTCAAACAGTTTGACTGATTAGATCAAAGTTGTTTGTTTATCAAATATTTGCAGACCAAGTGAAAGCAGTCTGATGTTGCTTTCTGGCAAGCCTTGAAGAAAGACTTCAAATGGCTGCCGTAATATTTACATAGCGGCCTCGCTTTACCCCTGAACATTTTACATCTAAAAGTAGACAAGCTAAAACTATTCTGTTCTCATCAATGAAAAGTCCTGAGGTGGTAGTGTAATACCTACTCTTAAGACGTAAGGGTTATATATGTATTTCTATACAATAACCTTAAGTTGCACATTACAAGTATATGCCACTCCTGACTTATTCCCTTAACTCTGACCAGGAATTCCATGTGGATGAGAAAAACAAGATTGTTACAACACCGGCCTACATGTGTGAAACTGGTCTCCACGAGATTTTTGATGGCATTGGGAAAATGGTAGAAAATGTTCTGTCCTTGGCCAATACTAAAAGTAAAATTTAGCACTGTAGTGCATGAAAAAAATAAGTGTAATATGGGACTGGATATTATTCAAAATTATTTAACGAGTGATGACATAATCAGTCCCAAGACTAGTGCTATGGTGTGTGATATTGTCTAGTGCTATGGTGTGTGATATTGTCTAGTTCCTCAGCCCTGAGAAAAAGTTGAACAGTGAACCCTCATTGATTCAGCCACCTCTCTGCTAAAATGGCAGGATTGTGAATGGCTGGGTCATCGGTTGGTTTATACAGCAGGACAACAGGTTACCGATTGCAGTGGAATTTACATATTCTGGAAAGAGGTGGAACTTTAATATACTTGACTGAGGCCAAGCCTACATAATGTTAATAAAGGTCGATCCTGTCGTTCAGTATTGTTTCATTTTATGTTAGTACCTGCAGTAACTCTAATACTTTTTAACACCTTGTTTTCTTTTACATAAAATGTATCTCAAAATAGAATACTTTTCAGTTGTACATTAAAAGGAATACCAAACGCAAGATCCAGTTGTATGAAACACATGAAAAGGCATACGTTTATAAACTTGCATTGTTTGTGTTGGAAATAAACCAGTGCTTTTAATAAAGGAAGAAGACATATTTGTAAATGTACAAGAATTTATTTTATAGAATAAATACATTTTGAATATATCAACATTTCATTATTTTATTTTAAAAAAAAAGGAAACAATTAAAAATGAATGCAACATGTTAAAAGCATGTACAACACATCCATGTTACAGCACATATTGTAGAACATTTAACTTACACTTTATTCTGATTTTTACGTTCTTGTGCATATTCATAAATATAGTCAACACAAACTATGTGTTCATAACACTTCAATCACCAATTGTACGACAACTTCCACATCACTTAAGGAGACCGAGTCGGTGTTATATGTTACTACACTCCAGGAGTGTAGGCCTTTAACCAGTGTAGCTGGTCAATTGCACAATTCTGGTCCCTAGGTTTGAACATGCTTCCTCTCTGCACGGTTGACATTTTTACATGTTATAAAGTACTGTTACATTACACATACTGAAAAAGACCACACATTTTAAGGAGATCCTTCTTCAGCCACTTTATGAACTTTGTTGATTCTTCCAATAAGAACATTTTCCTTTTCTCGAAGTTTTGCTGCAATATCACTCTGAAATGACAATAAAATGAGTTAAGGTGATCGACAGTTTAAATGCAAATTGCCTCAATTTTGGGATTTTCTTTCTATTTCAAATAGCAGATAAGACTTTCAGCTGCTATTCTGAAAGCTGTTTTTGTTACTATTTTTTTTTCACAACTAAAACATTGGGGTGACAGTTATGTTTACCTGTAATGGGTCCAGCAACTCCTTGGCTACACTTTCTATTACTGCTCGCACATCATCCACCGTGAGCTCGGAGAAAATGTCGGTGTCCAATTTTGCGTCTAGCTCCTCCATCGCTTTTTCTCCCTCCTCCTGAATTCAGAAAGAACAGTTAAATGTGGCTATACAGAGGAAAAAAATGATAATAGAGTTACCTCCCTTCCTCTACTCACTACCCAATATATACTTCAGCAGTCTTTGTTCCTTAATCAAATTTTCTCAATTTAAATACCCCTTTTATATGCAGCTTTTCATAACAATTCAGAGTATCATTGTGAAAATTCAAACATAATATTTGTTAGTATGACATAGAGTTCAAATTGTGTTACAAAGATTTTATAAAAGTCTTTACACTAAAATAAAGACCTCTGTTATTTCCTTTAACTGCAAAGTCAAGCTGTATGATTACATATTTATTAAACTGGTAATAAATCCGTAGTATATATACCTTTAATCCATTATTAGTCATTAGAAATAACATGTTATCAATGTCGTAACTATTAAATATGTTGTATTAAGCTTATTTATACTTTAGTCTTAGGTATATGGGCTAACCTGAAACCAGTCAGAAAAAAATATATGCAGTACATATAAGTATTTTCTAGTTGTTTGCCAGTGCCAATCTGAAATTGAAGACATTTTAACATGGACAATTACAAGAATAACAAGTCCAAATGATTTATTTTTAGAGCTGGTTTTGTTTAATGTTTCAAAGGTGGTTACATTCCAGTTTTCAGGGTACAAGTAGTTAATTTCAAAGTTACAGTAAGATAAAATTGTTAGTAAACAACTAAACGTGGTTAGACACAAGATTTATGGGTGAGGAAATGTTAGTAAAATACAAGCTAGTCCAATAAAAAGCTCTTCTAGAATAAAATCTCTTTATGAAGTGTTTCTTTTGGGCTTTCACACATTTTGAGCGGACACGTATATAATGAAAATCAAACTAACATAATTAGGACACAAACAAGGAAACCAATAACACAATTTTGGTCAGTTAAACAGCCTGTTTATAAACAAGGAGGTAGTGCATTGTAGATATGAAATATTAAACCAAGGATCAACAGTACTTTCTGTTTGAGGATGGATTGTTTTAAGTGACTAGAAGGTTATATTTATGAACACACTGGGTACATTATGTGTAAGAAATACTGACATTTTACCATGTATTTTATGTGTACACATTTTACCATGTATTGTATGTGTACACATTTTACCATGTATTTTATGTGTACACATTTTACCATGTATTTTATGTGTACACATTTTACCATGTATTTTATGTGTACACAATACTCGAGTGTTTCAGGTCACATCGTCAGCAAGTCACATAAGTACTTACCAAAACAAAGGACTGGTAGGCAGTATATTTTGTATATATCATATATACACTCTCATATAAGAAGTGACTATTTTTGTCATGTTTTTCATTATACATCTACTATGTATTTTTGTCTCAATAATCCATGTGTAGCTAACTTGAGGACAAAAATTGACTGGAAGATTTTTTTTATCATTTTCCTAAAAATTCTTTTTTTCTCTTTTTTTTTAAAACACTAAACAGCACCAGAGTTTAACACTAAAGAATCGTCAATTCAAGTAGCCAGTAACTATAGGGCTGCCACTGACAGCTTTCTGTGGTCAAAAGGTATAGCAGTCCTGTCAGGGCCATTATATAGTCCCGAGATCATGTCAAACTAAAATTGATATTAAAGGTCCCGAGTTTAAAGATGTAAATTTCTGTTTTGGGAAGAGTGGTACAAGATGGTTTTCTTGACTTCATGTCCAACATTCTGGTGAACTCTTACAACGGAGATTTGTTTTGCCATTAAATTTCATTCTTCTTGGCCTTTGTTTGATATTTAAAGAAGTACACTGGGCTACTTAGCTGGGAGATCTGAGTAGACCAGCTCTATTTTGGACCTGAGTAATGTCACTGGGGTAAGTGTATACTTATATAATTACATGTAGTTACATACGAGAAATGGGGTGGTTGTCAATATGCATTTTCATTTGTATCTCTTATATCTGATATTACAGGGTATTTTACCAATATATCATTGTAGAGGGAGGGTAAAGAGGGAGTGGAATATTCATTACATAAGAGCCAGGAATAATGTGTTATTGTAAAGAGATAGTAATAAAATATTAATCGCTGATCCTATCTTCTACAAGATGTTCAGAATGTATGTGATTTATTGAGAGGAATTTAAACTGCCAATGTGATCTAACAGGAACAGCCCATCCACATTTACCATAATGTACCGTTAACTCATTGACCCCTGAGGACACATTTGAACCCTTCCAATTCAAAGGTTGGAATAGTTCATTATGAAACTTCAGGGGTCAATGGGTTAATGTAGTGTAACAGAACATTCTACTAGGACTAACAATAGCATCAGGTGCAAGCTTCAGTGAGTGAATGAAAATATTACGGCAAATAATGAATCAAAACTTTTGTTTTAAATATTGAAGATATGGATCATTACAAGGTTATCAATGATTCACTTGGTGACTGACATTCAGTTCATTTGACGAGAAAGCTACTACATGTATGTCGCCTGTATGTTGAGCTTGTACTAACAAAACAAAGAAATGTGGATGGGCTGAAACACTATGCTTTTCAACAGGAACTAGAGAGCTATTTAAGCATGTTCTTACCTCTCCAGCCAAACCACCTTCACTTTTAACTACCTGGTTAATGGTGAGACAACAAAACTAACAAATGTAATGTGTGGACACCAGCCAGAGCATTGAAACAGAAACCTGACAGTGTAAGGAATAATTACCTGTAGGTTAATAATTGTCAATAAGTTAAGGTTTCATTTTAATATTGTCAATTCTGTTTTGTTTATTTTAGAGAAATCAGTAGTTTTTTTTTTCTTTTTTCACATTGCCCGAAATATGTTCTAGAATATAAATGATCTTATGTCAGATTGATTTTCATTTGTTTGAAAATCAATCATATATGAATTTCTTAAATAAACTTAAAAAGACCTAATTACACCATATTATGTACATACATGTAGCATAAAAACAGTAAATTTGTAATTGAAATAAAGTTTAAATAGGAATTAATATCCAACTGCATCTTTATCAGCTGTGCGAATAATTCCCCCTGAAGAGCCCCTGTCCAACTGTCCTCCACTGGAGACATGTACATTCAAAGGTCATAAACCTTTGCCATTAACATACAGACACTCACTACAAATTGATGTAAATTATAAACACATGTACACTGTCTAAAGGTCAGGGCTATCACAGAATTCCAGAAGTATGTTCCGAGGGTACACAGGGAAGGACTTTTGTCTGTCCCTGCCACTCCGAAGTTTTTCTGGCCCTATATTCACATGTTTTACAATTGCTGTTTAGACTCCAGCTACATAGTATCTATTGTAAGTGCCCTCTCACCCATATATTATTTTAATTAGTCCTCATCAGCTCAGACAATTACCAGACATCAACATTAAACAGTCAATATGATGACATTGTATGCATGTATTAATTATGTATACATTAATTCCTGTGGTGAAACAAACAAAACATATACAGGTATACACAGTTTACCAGTGTAATTGTTAAATGTTAAGTTGTGTATCCACAGCCACAAACATATATATATAAAACACCGACATGTGATGTTATAACCTGCTGGTCATCCTTCACAAATTATAAAACTTATTATACTGGGTCTATGATCTCTTACTGGTGTTGATCCGACTGTGACTCACACACTTGCCAGAAGTTGTCAGATGTGAATTATCATTAGCATGATGAACTAAATCAATTTAAGTTAAGGATATTGTATTCTGAAGGATAACAAAACATCACAAAACTTTATTATACAGAATTTCTGTCAAGAGTTAAAACATTTAAAATTGTGACAAAAATCACCTTCTATACAAATTATTTTTTGTGAAATCATGACACTAGAGTAGGACAATGTTACTGTGACCAGGGGGTGTCTAGTGCCAGTAGAAAACTCTGTACCCCACTACACTGTATTGTGCGTTGTAAAAAAATAATATTATTTCCATATTTATTTAAAACACTCTTTTAAGGATTAAGGTGTAAACGTACCTCAGGTTCTGGTGTTGGGGGAGGGGTGGCTATGTATGAGGCAAACATCTCTTGTGACACGCCCTCATCCAGAGGCGGGGGGAACGGTACACTTGCAGGCTTGGCTGTCTCTATCTCCAGCTGGTAAATGATAAACACACAAATGTAGAATAATATTGATATACAAATGTAGAAGATGTGAAAATTTAACGTAAAATTTATTAACGATACTCAGCAATGTTGACAGGTGCTTGTTAACGCCTATGAAAATATCTTATCATACATTATAACCTTCATCTTATGTACAAAATGGGTCAAGAAATTACAAAATCTTATTTTTTATCTGGACAAATGTTAACAACATTTTATTTTAAGTTGTCAATATCAACTTCAAATTAATTTAATTTTAATTAGACGTTAGCATTATAGATAGAAAAAATAAATTTAACATTGTAAATTTAGTCACTCTGATACAAAGTTTCACACATCATTAATATCTATAATGCTAGACACCACTGACTTGAAACGTGAATGTCTCTGACAGTCAGCTTCACTTCTACAGGTGATCAATGCTATGTTTTATAGATATGTGATAAAGACTACACATACATGAAAACTATGATAGACATGTCGGACATACATGTATATGACAAACATATGATATGCCAATATTTAGAATTTTTCATTGGTTTGATTTCAGGATATCACACCTTTTTGGGAATAGATATAACCTTATCCAATATAGAATAAAAGTGTCCATTTTGCATTAGGAATATATAGGGTCATTCAAGTGATAAACATGATGTACACATATACTGCATGTACTCACATCAGTGCCAATAATTTCCTCAGCTTGAGTTTGATTGAACATTAATTCATACAGCTTATAGTGTTGAAATAGACTGAAAAAAAACCAAAGCAACATTAGATTTTGATTTGCAAGGACAGGTTGCACAAAACATGTAAAAATCTGTTCCTGATATTAAATTACACGTAATTACACATTGGACTTATATGGACTATGATCTGAATATAGAGGCAGGTCTGCGTTCAGAATAAACTAAGTTAACTAAATGAACTAAGTTAATATACTAAGTTATAATACTCCAACTAACTTTGGGCAGAATGTAAAATCCATAGTTTTTAATGTTGTTCCATATTGGAGGCTCATCCCAGTTTAAAACACTGGGAGCTAGGGGCAAAGATTATTTTTCAGCCATAAACAATTGTACATAATATAAATGTTCGTGTATATCTTTAGTTTGTACAAAACACAGAGTTAATTTTCCTTTGGAGCCAATGAAGGAGATAAAAAGTGGATCATACAGATGGTGAATACAGTGAAATCCCACTAACAAATATGTACAATAACTTTTGACGTATAACTTGACTAACCTGTCCACATTAGTGCTGTTTATACTTACCAAGTGGTCACATAAGTGGTTACAGCTTTAGCCTGTTGTGTGTTGAAGAAATCTAAACCAGCAGACTTGATTTGTTGATACTCGGGTTCAATGCCAATTAACAATTTCTTAAACTCTTTCAAGTTGTCTATCATTGCCATATGTTGTTCTGTGAAAAGGAAAAAAGAACTTATAAATAATGGAAGCATATTTAATCTTTTTTTATGTACCTGCTAATTTTTTTTTCTTGAGGGGGTGGGGGATGTCATATTACCCTTTCTGTCCCATTGTGTCAGGTTCGCATAGCCCCTCCCAATTCAATGCCATCTCTCCAACGATGTCGTATTATAGCAGATTTTGATGAAACTTTATACAAAGGTCAAAAATGAAATATATTATCTAAGCATCGTGTGACTGTATTTCAGGAATCCTAGGTCAAGGCTATCGTCTATTTTACTATTAATAAAAACTTGTTAACCAAGTTAGTGACATCACACTACCAATTTTATTTCTCAAAGGATTTTGATTTTTTTTTTTTTATATAAAGGTCGACTCAAGTATGAGAATACCTTGAATTGAATAAGATCATATTTCATAGTTCCAAGGCCAAGGTCACTGAACATTACTATTTATAGGAATAAGTCAAACAATGACATTAATTTGGATGGGAGCAGGGGTATAATTCATATCTTACAGACGTTTTCAAGTTTCAATACAACAATAAAAATCTTAACACCTTCAACTTTTGTTTAAAATAAAACTACCTAAAATAACAGATTCCTCGTCGTGTAAAACAATAACTTTCCTGTGAAATAGAGCAACAGTTCATCTGACCTCGATATCATTGTCTGGAATATCAAAATTAACTGATGAAGATTGAAGTTCTACATACAATAATTCTGAGCTTCTATAATGTACAGGAACAAGGTGTGATCTATTGATTTCTAAAAATATATACTCATTATTTCTATTCATATTGTGCCCACCCGTCATATTTTAAGTAACTTGTAGATCTATAAATTTAATTACTTTCTCTCCCCAAACCATTGTATAATTTCAACATGTTATTGATATCAAGTTAACACGTGAGTCGCAGCCTTTATACCTGTACATTTCATGAATATTAAAGTCACAACATGTTAATATCATACAAAGGGTGTAAAAATGTATGTACAGTACCAACACTTCATTATAAACTCACATACATGTATGTACAGTACCGACACTTCATTATAAGCTCACATACATGTATGTACAGTACCGACACTTCATTATAAACTCACATACATGTATGTACAGTACCGACACTTCATTATAAACTCACATGTATGTACAGTACCGACACTTCATTATAAAGTCACATGTATGTACAGTACCGACACTTCATTATAAACTCGCATGTATGTACAGTACCGACACTTCATTATAAACTCACATACATGTATGTACAGTACCGACACTTCATTATAAACTC